>JAQFYM010000412.1:0-70683 GCA_034694785.1 Agrenia bidenticulata
GTGTGACAGTGCTGTCTGTATTTTGCATCGCATAAGTCAGGTGACAGTGCTGTCTGTATATTGTATGACATAATTCAGGGGACAGTGCTGTCTGTTTCAGCATGCACACACATTTCAGCATGTTCACACTGCAGAGACGCAGACTACACACTCTCTACAAATAGTTTAGGCATTAATCCCTCCTCATACACTACAGCTCACATCTCTCTCCCAATCACAATCTCAATCCAATGAGAAAGAGGACCAAGGACTTGATGAACTTCCTTCATTTTCACCAGGGACTGCAACTGCTAGTCAAACAGAGGAATTACAAGAATTTCACACTACTTATCAAAGTTACTGGAACAGTTCGTGGAATATTTTCCTGGCAAAATTAACCCCCGACCATCCTTCCCCCGCGGGCTAATTTAATCAATCATCTTATGATCTTATTTGAAAATTTAGAGGACACTCAAACTTCGGGATCACTGAAACGAGATTGCTGTTCCAAGTCCATTTTCGGGCTTGCACAAGGAAAGTAGAGGGTCAGCTGAGTCTTGAGTTGGAGCAGGAGAAAGAGCCGTATTAGGAGTTATTGATGTAAGTTATCTTTTGTTTGAGATTTGGATTTTATTCAATCACGGAGCTCAGATTTTAAATTCAAGATTTTTCTGCACATATGAAACTTTGGGTCACTGATTATAGATATCAGTTTTTCAAGTCAAGTTTCGGGCTTGAACAATAATAAGAGCGTCAGCTGAGTATTGAGTTGGAGTGACCAGAAAAAAGAGCCGTATTTGCAGGTATTATTTAAGTGTACTTTAATTATAGATTTGGATTTTCTTAAACTACGGAGCTCAAATTTTGAATTTTCCTCACAGTACAGTTCACGATTCTCCTAGGACAGATGAAACTTGGGTGACTGAAAAGAGATTTTACTTTTTCAAGTCGATTTCGAGTTTGAACAAGGATAAGAAAGAGCCGTATTAGCAGGTATTATTTAAGTGAGCTTTAATTAAAGATTTGTATTTTGTAGGCTCAAATTTTGGATTTTCTAGGACAAGGAGTTGAATGGTTGCAGACCAAAATACGAGAACTGGACTGTCTAACCAAAGCTCTTGAGACTGTGGACTGATAATTTAAGAACGATGGCCGCGATGGCTGACATTTCAGAAGGGAAAATACGCAATTTGATAGGGAAATCCTGGTCTTACTGGAATCTGCCGGAGTGTTCAACAGATAATGGTATCCATATTGGCTCTGGAATTGAGTCTTAAATGTTAATTTTCCTAAGAATAGAACCTCTAGGAGATGAAATTAGCTTAATCAGGATGAGAAATCGGAAGAATTTTTAGGAATTTCGCGAGGTGTACTATGGCCATGCATGCTTCAAAGTTTGTCATAAAGTTAGTAAGTTTGGGATGGAAATTATAGTCTCCTTGATGTCAATAAACGATTATCTGAAAACTGAGTAGAACAGTAATAGGTATAGATTATCATAGTGGAATGATATGATGAGGGATATTAAAGATAAATATGCTAATTCATCAATGATAGTTGGTATATTTAAATTGCCTAGTATTTAAAAGAGAAGTATGAAGGTCAGCAGAGGTTTACAGTTTTCCTATCTAAATCATATAGACATATTAAACTTTGTGCATAGTAAGCAGATAATTTATTCCTATTTGCAGATCTAGCAAAGCTGAGAGAAGTTTACAAGCCAAAAGAACCCGACAAGCCAGCAGATCATTGCAATCTTCTACCTTCATCACGTAAGCTTTAACATAATACTTTTTTTCTCTGTGTGTATAGAATTGAATGGATTTAATTTTCCACAGTCATGCATTTGTACGGATCAAGACCAGATATAGAATTTTTCTCTGTCACAAAATGCGCCGGTTGTAACTATTTTATTAAAACACAGTGGCTCTCTCACCATTTTAAACGTAATTGTTTTCATACTTCATTTCATGTGGAAGTTGGAAAAATGATCATGCAATCAGTATTACTAATTCTGGCTTTTAGGTGATGCACAAAACAACATGGTTTGTAGAAAAACGGAGTTGATTGTGTCTGGATCCAAATCACTTGGAAAAGCAACTACATGTCTTCATGAAATTCGAGAATCCACACGAACTCCATTTATTGAAATCTCAACGTCCCAACTCTCACAAGCTAAGATCGCCCTCCCAAAATCGTCTACAAGCCTTCCTTCTGAAAGCAGCGTATCTTCATCAAGGTCTCCTACGAGGAGCAAATCTAGCTCAACACACAAGACTGAAACAGTTGCATCAAGCAGCAGCAAATCGAAACACTCACACCACCAGTCTAAGACCAAATCAAGCAGTAGTAACTCAGCTACTAATTCTACTAACTCTTCAAAAAGCAAATCTTCAAAAAGCTCAACCGGAACGTCTTCGTCATCATCGTCGTGGCCAGCGTCTAAAATAGGGTCATCTAAATCTTCTCACAAGAGCAATAGTTCGGCAGGCACTTATACTCTATCGATTCCAAGTGATAATATTGGGCAAAATGAATCAGTTGAAAGTATCTTGTTTTCAAACGCCACTACTGGATCCAAAAACACGATGCATATAATAGCAACATCTACAAGCAAATCAAAGGGAGACACAGAATATGAAACGCTAAAATTCTATGCTGATTCCGCAGAGAAAAAATCGAAACCTTCTGTGATTGAGACTGACTCGAACGGTCCAGGGCACAAATCATTGAGTTCGACCTTGCACACAAATTCTGACAGCTCACATTTTAAAATCCCTTCGAAGAGTAGTAAATCGTCCGGCTCATCGAACACATCTAGCGGAAGTCATGTAGATTCGCATAAGAAATCCAAGAGTTCTCACGGTCAGTTCAAGTCCACACAAGACTCGTCCTCGAACAAAATAGTTTTTCGAAGTTCCTCGTCAAGCTCGTCTTCTCCAAAATCCTCACAAGTCTCAAGCCACTCGAGCTCCAGTGAACTTAAGTCAAAAGGAGAGACCAGTAGTAGCAGTCATGGAAGTACTGAAGCAAAAGAAAAGTCATCTGGTCATTCAAAGAAAAAGAAGAAAAAGAAAGAGAAGGACGGGCCAAGAAAAGTCATACCTTTGAAAGATCGGGCCTTTCACCCTGATCACCACTGTGGCGTGTGCTTGCCTGAAGAATCTAACCCCTGCACTCGGTCTCTTACTTGTAAAACGCACTCGATTGCACTGCGAAGAGCCGTAATAGGACGAAGTAATCCTTTTGACTCTCTTCTAGCAGCACACAAGAAAGCAAGAGATGAGGAGAAAAATGCAAAGGCTCGAGAGCATGGAGACGACTCGGTTTGTTTTATACTTATTTTTATTGCATTCAAAGTTTACAACAACTTAATTTTCATTTCAGTATTTGCTAAATCAATTTACAGAAATCTAAAGACAAGAAATCTGGAAACCATTCAGGGACGTCTTCAGCAGCAACGGATGCTATAAGTATTTCTTCGGCTCACACTATTGTATTCGAGAAAGGACCAGTTGCTCCTGTAAATGAGACGAAAGGAAATGCAAAATTTTTAGCACCAGGCGCAGTTCCTCTTTCGATATCTGCTCAATCGTTATGCGGTAGGAGTGTTTCGAGTCCAAGCAATGTTGGTTCAAAAACTAGTAACACTCAACAGCAAATGCTGCGTAATGTGTCCAAATCTATTTCAAATCCGAAATCCGCCATCAAACCATTAATAGTTCTTGAGGAGAGAAAAGAAGTTCCTGGGCTGTCTTTATTTGACATTGCCAGGGAACCGGAAAATAAATTTGTGTATGTGACGTCCGTGAAGGCACCTAGAATCGTTCCTGTTTTAAAAACCGATGGAAAGCGTGGAACGACGGCGGTAAGTGTTGGAGATTAATGTGATTATTTACTTTCACTTATTTGTATTTCTAAAAATAATTATGACTATTTTTAGCTCTCGGAATTGAATCCGTTAGATTGTTGGCATCAAAAGGAACAACCTCCAAGGAAGAAGCTATTCAAACCTTCACACACGCACGCTACAGAATCACATCGACAAAACCAGGTTCCGATCGCATCTCACAGAATGGTAGATAAAGCAATTTCGGAAGAAGCCATCAAAGATATATCCTATGAGCCTGGAGAAATTTCTAACTCACTTATTAAACGACCTATTTTAAAATCATTTTTAGATGACCCAAGTAACTTCTGATATTTATTTTTTATCTTTACTTTCAAATATTAATTCAAATAGTTTAAATTGAGAATTTTATCGTTGTTATCTTAAGGTGTAAAGACTAGTACAGTGGAAACGTTAGATGGACCAATTCACCATAGGAATTCGAAACGGAAAACAGTCTGTAGCGACGAATATTCAGTGTGCCCCTTGGCTCAGAAGTACACTAGATTGGTTTCGAATCCCAAGGATTTCTATGACACATTAATGTTTAAACCGAAAGAGTCATCAAATCAAACCTTCGAGGCACTTGCAAGTAATTGGGAAAAATCACTAGAACCTGTACAAGGAGCAGATCCCAGTGGAAATGAAAGATCGCAGAAGTCGTTGGATTACGAGGTAATGATATGTAATATAACAAAATTGTTACATGAACCAAAACAAAAGAGAGTTTCGAATTTTTGCGCTTGATTTAAGAAACAGATCATTTTAATTGGTAAATGCAGGGATTATCTAGCTGAGGTTGGACTAGGTTCTTAGATCTGGGTTATTGAATTGCAATTATATAAACATATAAAGCCCATTTAATGCCATATCACATTTTCATTTATTCGTTAATTAATTCGTTCTGTGGGCCTTCCTATATTATTAGGTATATGGTGCTTATTATTGCGTATTACCTATTAGTAGCGTTAGCATAGCTCAATATTCGAATCTAGCATGACTTTAAAATTGATTACCTATATATTGGATAATAGTAATGCTGAAAACAGTTCCTTACGATGTCACCCTTGGTGATTTGATTTTCCTTGATATTGCATCTAAATGAGTGCTACAAAGAATGTTTAATTGTTGGACTCTTAGTGATTTCGAATTATTTTTGAAACGCATTTCATTTCCACTAAAAATTCCAGCTTATTTGAGTACTAATTCCTACAGGAACCCAAATCAATCATCCATTTGTGGAGTAACTATTGGATAAATGAACGATTGTGAACGTTTGAACCTCCATCAAACCGGATTCGATGAGCTTTAAAACGGACTGAGAAGTAATTTCAATAACATCATAAAGGCTCAGCAATTTAAAAACCGGTTTTCTGGTTCAGTTTAGAATCCGTACTGAGAATCTAACTCTGAACAGGAAAAACTGAAGCACCACAAACACATGGACATCATTGCTCGGTTCCTATGACGTTGACTCACTTAAGTGTTTGTCTACTTGAACTAAAATTAGGTTTTTATAAGTTTTAAACTAATTATTTAATTTTTATTGTTGTTATAATGTTGTAATTTGCTAAATGTGATAGGATTGATGGACTTTTAATCGTTGCAAGAGTGAATTTAATCACTAGGGTCCATCTTCGATTCGTGTTCCGTATTTAAATGTATGCATTTCGATAAGAATAAATATTGATCAATCGTTACTCTAATGTGGAAAGACATGTTCATAACTCATATCTAATATAAGGAATATCTTGTATTTTAAAACTGTTTTTGTTTAATAACTATACAATTGTGTATACGTAAAACTGTAAGATAATGATTTTTCTAGTCTTCCAGAATTGGCCCGTCGTTACGTACGAGTTAGTTAAAAGTATTAAACACATTGTAAAATAATGATGTACGTCTTAATTACTTATTAAATTAAAGCAATTCGTTGTGTGTACTGTCAGGTTTGAGCTAAGTGTTGTAGAAGCGTAATCTTTCGTGATATTTTGTTAGTTAACGATTTCATGTGCTACACAATTTTCATTAACTGAACTATTGTTAGAGTTTCTCATAAGAATGGAAAAACATGTAACTCGAAGTCTGATTTACTATAATAAGAATTGCTGGTTGTCATCGTGAGATGCAACAGCACAGAGGGTTGTGCTTTGTGCTATTCATTATCTGCTCGGAGTTCTGTGAACTTCCAAGCGAAAAGAACTGATCTGTTGTCCAGAACGAGATTTTATTTGTTTTTTTTAGTTTGTTGCTTTGGTGCTACTGTCTCAAAGGTTACAATTTTGCGTTGAAATAAATTATTTATTCCCAGATCCCTGCTCAATGTGTCAGAAAAATTTATGGTCACAAGGCAGAACTCGTATGGCTGGCTGTAATTTTTGTATTTTATTAATGCTGAGACACATTCGATATTTAAATAGATCAATAACGATATTTTTATGTTCAATAATTCAAGAAATTCAGCCATTAAAGATTTATTCGAACTAGTCTGGAGAGATTAGGAATGAGGCAATGAGCGAACAGTTTCGTGTTCCGTCACAAATTCGTTTGTGCCCTTGAAGCCAAATTTAATAGCCTAAAACTTTGTTGAAGTTAGTAAAAATAGATAATGATAAATGCAGAACGATTGGAAGTTACAAATACTTTGGTCCTTTCGGTTGGTTGTTGGAAAACAATTCTTATGGCTAATCGTACTTTAGAAGTACCATGTAGTTAAAAGCGAATACGTATTTTTTTCTTTTGGAACTTATTATTCATTCGAGGCTTCGGCTAAGCCAATAAACTATTCAACTAACGTTACTGAAACATAAAATACATTACACACAGTCCCAGATACTACAGATACTGCACGGATAATGATCAAATACATATCTCATAGTGGTAAACAAGATTGTAAAACATTTATGACTGCGACCTTCCTACCAGACAAATGGGACAATTAATAAACACTCTTTTTAAAAATTGTGTTGATTTAAAACGTAATTTTCCGGTGACAAATTTGTAAACTGGAAATTGATTACATCCCTGCAGGCTGCATTATAAATGTTAACTTAAATGTCAAGGAGGAACAAAAGTACATATTGCTATCCCACCTAATACTGTAAGGTGTGAAACGGTCCTCTTCAATGTGCCAACTGCAACAAGAAATGGATTGGTCCCGCTCAAGTATTAGGCATATATAACTGCTTGTCAATATTATTAAAGATAAGGACATTAACTAGTCTGGGCATAATAAGGTCGCAGATATAAAAGTCGCCACACCGGTAAACATATAACTAATACGGAAAGGAAATATTATAACAACAATGTGTAGAACAGATTATTTGTTAAATTTTATAGAATTTATAAACTACGTCTATTTATTTATCCCTAAATTAAAGGCACTTAAAGTATGGTATGACGTGGATGCCAGATAGGATCGTCCAGGACGTGGTTTCTGATCACAAGTATTGATGTTTCGATCTGGGCGGACATGGTAATTGGGTAGCACTGGTGGAGACGGATGACAAAAATCCTAAGGAACATTAAAGAATTGATTAGTCTAAACAAGAATTTAATCAATACATTTTTTTTAGATATAAGAAAAGTTTTACATAAATACCTCCGTCATTATTGGTATCATCTTTAGGATCGTTGTCTTTCGTCAACAGGGACCCATTGCTCCTGTTAGCATTACTTTTATCTTTTGTTTCAGTCCAATTGGCGAATCTGGATCTCATATTAGCTGCTTTAGCTTGGAACATTCCTAATGCTCGAACCATCACTTTGGGTGAGGTTGGATTCCCATTTGTCTGGGGATCACTCCCCGCTTGATTATCTTCTGCATAGTTAGCACAACGAACGATTTCTGGTAGATTGTTACTGCCTTGGTGATTATCGACATTGTTTCCAGCTCTGCAGGACGATGAAGAACCTGGGTTATTGATGTCGCCTAGTTTGCTGTTCGATCCTGTTGATTCTTTCCTAGAGTTTTGGTGAAGCTTTTTCGTTCTTGGAGGTGGTATTGGGGTAGAGTTAGAAGTAAACTCTTGTCGCCAGTTGCCATGCGGTTTATTCTCATTCGAGGGGAAATATTCAGCGTCACGGGGCTGAGAACTTGTACGACATTGTCTTAATGAAACGTAGTCGTTGACATGACGGCCCTTGACTGTTAAGTTATCAGGGATTGGATTGATCGTTTTTTCTCCGGAATTACCTGCTACTTCGTATGACGATGGTGACAGTCCGCTGGTAAATGACTGATATTCTTCGGCGTGGAGCTGATCTGGAATGGATTCGAATGAAGATGGTTTTCTAAATGTGAAGCACGATAACCCCTGTTGGTATTGCGGTCGAGATGGAGCTCGGAGAGATCTTTGATGCTTCAAGTTTGTAGATGACATAGTTGGTCTCTCCATAGGGATCTTATCGACATCCTGCCGTTTCGAGGTACGAGATGGAGATTTTCGGTTAGAGGTGGAAGACAGATTCATGTTTGGAGCTTTTAGTTCTTCAAGCATAACCTTAATCTCATCGAATCTATTTTGGAGGCCTGGCTGGAATTTGGTTTCACCAAAGGGGGTTCTCTCTTCACTGTGACTCCTTTTACTCATAGGGAGAACCGGAAACTGAGGTCCTGGCACAATATTGGAAGGATTGAATGCTAAAGATCTGTCTGTGATTTGCGGCTTGTGTGACTTTGAAGCTTCACGGTCTTCAGATGACACATGGAAGCTAGTAGGCTCAGTTCGAAAATGGTTGCTGCCTGCACCAGTGGAATCAGGCCAAATGGGCTCATAGTCTCTGTGAGATTTATGAGAAGATGCGATTAAACCTGAGTTGGTCATTTCTGTGCATTTTCTAGATCCGACTGGGAAAATATACGAATTAGATGGGCTTTCTTGAACATCCATGCCTCCATTGATGGAAGGTTGTTCTTCTTTCCAAACAGCTTGCCTGAAGCTGTTTCTTCTTTCACGATTTCCAACCGCGATTCGCACCGTACTAATTTTTTGTGGGGCAGTGATAATGTTAGGCTTTGCAGATTGCACGCTAAACCCATGTCGAATAGAATCTAGTCGCTCATCAGATTCCGAAGGGGTGCTCGAAAGTGATCCCTTTAGAATCGATTTCGGGGGCCCATTTCCGTTCCCAATTACTCTTTTAGTATTGCTACCAATGCCCTGAAGATTTGTTTTAATGAGTTGTGTGTACGTTGGGTCCATCGTCTGTGTTGGGGTACCAGGTAACGAACTTCTGGGGGTTCCAGTATTACTGGAACTTTCGGACGAGTTTTCTCTACTTCTACCGTAACTAATTTTTAACTGAGGTAAATCCTTTCCCCCACTGTCACCGATATAGATCTGCGAAGTTTTTTCCGAATTCGCACTAACCTCAGTTACGCGTGGATTGGAACTTTGAGTTTGTGATAAGTATTCTGGACTCCCTCCAGAAGGAATGTAATTAGCATAGGGATTCGTTTTTGGGACCCTGCGTCGAACAGTTGGTTTATCTAAAGAGGATTCCAGTTCAGACTGAAGACCCTTAGAAGTTAGAGACGTCTTTCTTATCAAGCTGCGAGTATTATCTAAGCCGCCATTTTGTCTGCATGCTGTGTCGCTCTGAAGTTGGAGCTTGTTTTGCTCGTAGCACAGATCGTTTATTTCGGAATACGGGGATGACCTATTGCCTTTTGACACACAATTGGATTCTATAAAATATCGGTCACCTATACTGCCAGATTGATGAATATTTTCATCCGAGAAAATCCTAACAGGTAGCTGCACTTTTGTGGGCTGCCAGACATGACTCTGACTACGTGTAAGAGAAGTGCCTAGACTTAATGCTGCCATGCTTTTTGGGTTTATGGTATCGTACTTTTTCAATTTTGAATACTTGGAAGACCTTGAATTCTTCTTTGAGGTATCTTCCATTTCTTTAGCTACTCCCATCTTTATCTTGGGTGGTGTATGCGAAGCATTTACAAAGTTATGGCTGTCCTTAAGTATATGGGCTTTCGAAGGAACTGTAGGTTTCTTCAATGGAAAGGACTTGAGATCTTCAAAGCCACCATGACCTTTGGGACTATCTACTTCGTCGGTTCCATTCTGCGAACTGTTTTGAAGAAGCTCATAAGTTTTTGCAGTTTGTGCTTCCGGCTTCACTGATTTTGAAACGATTTTCTGTAGTTTTGGTATATCAACTTGTTTTACAAAAACCTTGATTGGATTATTTGTAACTGTAGAAAATCCAGTTGCGGAGGATACATTCGCAGAAGAGCTAGGAGATAAACTTGAGCTTAATTCACTACCGACAGTTGATTCCGTTCCCTTTTCGTTGGAAGACGATGGTCCACTGGTACTTTCAAAGGATTCTCCTTTACCAATTTTTAAGGATTTGCTTCGCTTTATTGGTAAAATGGGCTTGGCAAGAAGAGGAGGTTTTGATTTGATTTTTTCTTGAGCTATGCTTTCACCTCCTAAACACGCAGAGGTGGAAATTGGTGAAGATATTTTCATCGGTGGGGAATGTCCGCGGGGGTTGAACGAGGAGGCGAAACTGTAAAATCTCGACGATACGTCTGACTTTGCACGACTGAGTTGTGTTGATCCAGACTTCTTATCTTCCTTAGATTTTTCAAAAAATGCTTTCAGTTTCCCTATACTAGGTTTTCGGAGTAAAGATGTCCTGCTGGGTTTAGTATTCGTAGGGGGATTAACTTTCTCACCACTAACCTCCTTTTCCTTTTCGGAAGTGTCGTCACAATCGCTTGAGAGAACCACAATATCATCAGTTTTCTGATATGGTGAATGTGATCCCGAGGCAACAGCACCCTTCACATTGAACATTTCCTGCTCTTGATGTTTACAATAATTATCAACCTCTTTTTCCAGTTTCGAATTCACAGCTACGTCTCGTTTTACAGAAGCTAGCGACGGGGGTTCCGATATAGCACTAAACCCATTTGATTGATCATTTGAATGAAATTCAACAGTCTCATAAGTAGGCTCTTCCAAGTCTGACTTTATATCTATTGGTAGTCCATTTTTATCTACGTTTGCATAAGGATGAGAATCGATTATTTGTAGCTGTTCTTCAAAGAGTTCCTTTACTGCCCTATGTACTAGAACATATTGGTCCTTGGTCTGCACCATTGCAATTCTCTGTCTTCGCATATCGCGAACTAGGCAGAACAAGCTGAAATCCGGTGTCAGTTTCTAGAATAATACACAAAAGAGAAGTTAAAAAAAATATATAGATTTCAATTATTTTATGCATACGAGCAATTATGATATTTTAAATATGCTAATCATTGGAGATGTACCCCAAGTCTCAGGAGACCCCAGACGTAATCGATAGCACATATAGTACCCGTTCTACCACATCCGGCCGAGCAGTGCACCAAAACAGGGAGCGTTTCCGATGTCTGACAGTCCCGTATCAGCCTAACCATGTCCAGCAAGGGACTCACCTTACTTGGAACACCATGATCGGGCCAGGCTGAATAGTGGAACTGACATACATTCCGTTCTTCTGCAATCAAGACAATGTTTACAAGATTGTTTTTGAGTTTTTTTAAATGATTGTTATCTCAAAAAGGAATTATCCATACCTGTTTCTCCCTTGCTATTTGTGTACCTAATTCTCATCGTCCGAACAAGAAAATCTGGACACACTTGACGGCACTTTTTCAGCCAGACAGTAACCTGTCCGAATTCCCTTTCCGTCGCTTCCTCTTCCACCCAATAGTTCTCACATTTGTGCTACAAATTTAAAAAATGTATGCTTATTAATCTTGACCATTAATAGAATCTTAGTTACTATAAAAGATATTCTTCAATATTGTAGTCTGTGGCCAGTACCTTTCCTGACTCTTGCTCGTTGCATGCCATAACAATGACTTGCACCTCACATTCCACCACCATTCTCCAAAAATCATTAACCGTGTGCGGGAGTGGACCTTGGCAGGCGATATAAGCCGAAGAACCACTGGCACCTTTGATGAAATTTGCATTGATGTAATCGCTTCCAGGAGCCTCTCCATGCTCTCCTAAGATCACTCGAGTGTAGTCAACTAAAGATGATAAGAAATATTTAATGTCAGATTGATTTATGAAATACTTCATGCGTTGGTCCTTCTGGTTTTCAAAATGTATTCTTACATGGAAGAATATCCTTGTAGCGATTTTTCTTGCGGTTTACATTTTTCTCGCCTTCCTTACACAAATGCGCTGTGTCAGACTTCAAATTTTCGCTAAACTGTTTAAGTTCCTGCAAAACAAAAAAAATAAGTTTTTAGATGAATCTTTCCTTTCCGAATAATTAAAATTTGGTAAGCATACAATACAAATTTCAAACAGTTTATTTCCTTGAAATTACCAACCTGAAATTCTTTCTCGTATAAATCTAAGCCATCTTTAGCACTCGCTTCACAGTTCTCCACCAGATTTAAGAAGTTCCTTAGAATAGTTCGGAGTGGAATGACTCCATTTGTTCCTGAGTTCCCTCTCATAGCAGGTCATGTCCTGGATAATGTTCAAAAATAAGTCTTCTGGAAACAGCCCTTGATATTAATGGTTTGGAGTATTTTTTTAGTCTTGATTCTCTCTCTCTCGATTCGGGTTTTCGAACTCTCGAACACCCTGCCGCAAAGGTATTGTGTCACGAACCAACTAAAAAAACGATTTATTTTATTTTAAACAAGTTTTCAACATCGTTTATTTTTGGTTCAATTACTCCCCCGACTAATTGTTAACGTAATAACCAATGCAAATACTACATCTAGAAAATTGTATCTTCAGAATAAGGTCACGAATCACGGAAAGACCTGCTAGTCATCCTATTCGTCGAAGCAGGAGACAAGTTTTCTGAAGACCACACCAAGTACCAAAACAAAAGCAAAATATGTATAAATCTAAACAGAAGAGTCACAGGGAGTTACCCACGCGTCATCAAGTTATCATGCTTCTGAATTAGACCAGAAAAACAATTAAGACAGTTTTATAAAAGGTGGGTTGACTATGGCCTATTGTCAAGTAAATTAGAATTTTGCGGTATTGTGACTTGTGTAACCAGTGTAACAGGCAAGGTGTTTTTTGGTTTTATAGCCAACTAGGAGTCACGCAATTACTGTGCAGAATATAAGTTAAGAAGAAGATTTAAAAGATTATAGAAATTAAATGTAAACCCTTTGCCTATTTTGCCTACCTTAAACCTTCAATTATCAATTTATCATGTACTGAGAAGTAATCGATCCCCTTCCAACACTGAATTATTTTTAAAAATCAGATTTAAATTATTGAATTTAAATTTGCAGATAGACTATTGATATAATAAATGGCGAATCAACTCAAGTAATGTGTCAAACTACGTTGACCAGTTCTAATTCTACGTAGACCTAATACAACTCAGCAGCATTATGATACTCGTAAGTATGACAAATAATTCATGATAAGAAATAAGAATGGCATGGGAGATAAGATAACATTAGTACCGGAACTTGTTTACGCATAATCCTTCAAACACTATCTGCATGTGTATGAAATTTCGTTCAAATTAAGGTAAAAAAGATTATATAGTGTCAAGATTATTTTTTTTTTCATTACTATATATTATGATGAGTATTTTGAAACATCCTCATCATATGTTGCATATTGTGTGACTTAATAAAAAACGTATCCTCTAGACTCTCATTTTAACTGCACTGTGCAATGGACCATTAATTGCAGATTGTAAATTTTTGGAAGATTACACATTTTTTTGCATAAGAAATCATTTCTTCTGAGTCCTCGCCTGGACTCCATATGCCACTATCACGACCGCACACGGTCACTGAGGATTCCATGTGTATGAACTGACTCATAAGGTTGTTATCAAAGTTGAATAAGATATATGTTGTTTATTTATATTTAATTTAGATGTGTATGAATCATAATATAAATGAAAAAGGGTTTATCATTTTAAATTCCTAGAGCTAGTTTGAGCAGTTCCACTAATGAGTTTCACATTTTCTTGGCTATTATAATTTTTGATCCAAAAAGGCTACCTATAAATTTGCTGAGCCATATCTGTCATCGCCCACCTAAAAAGTTTCTGCAGAACTGCTCTTATGTCGTCTGCTAATAATGTTAAACTAATCCTACCTCTTATACTAGATGCGCTTCAATTGCCGAAGATTTTAAACGTAAATTATGTGCTAGCTTGATTTTTTTAATTACTATTGGAAAGTAACTTTAAAAACAAGCTATTTCATTTTGATTTTAGAAGAATAAAGGGAAAATGTTAAAATGATATATTGATATAATTTCTAAATTCTATTTTATTCAGAATATTCAGATTAAAGTATTGAATTTTTCCAAGCAACTGCTGGATCCTGTAGTGTTTAAATTAAATGTTTCTGTTTTCCCTTTGTATTGATGAAGCTCATTTATAAATATCAGTATCAATTTTCTTCATCCTCCTTCACTGAAAAGCGAAGCAATTCAAGTTTAAAAAAAGGAAATTTGATCAACGCGATTCTAAACCGTTTGAAACAGGACGGACTACATTCGGAACTATTATTATGGGTATTTGTGTCCGAAATCATGTCAATTGAAATGACTATTATGCGTCATGAATGAGATTAATTTTCATTAATATTTAAATCATTGAGTATATTTTTAGTGCATTACAATGGAAAATTTCTGATAATTTTTGAAGTCACAATTTGAAGATAAAAATTGGGGCTCGGAAAAATAATGAAGTTTCTGTTCGTTAACTAATGTTGGAGGGTACTCAGATGGGTAAGAGAATTGTACAACACCAAAAAAAATATTGATATGAGAAACCACAGGTGCTACAACTACCCGCTACCCGCCCGGGTGTTTTATCTCGGTGATAGCTATAAAGCTCTCCTTACATGTTGTTAAAAATCCACCTGTTGCATTACATATTTTTTGCTAGTATTTTTAAATCACTGAATAATATTTTCTGGACTGAAAACACATTACCAATTGTAAAATAAAACAAAAAATTTGTAAATTACCTTCAAAAAAGTTGTTTGTTTTAGTCTTCGTTATCCATCATTATTATAATTCCAGTGATTGTCAAACAAGTTAAATAATAGTTCTTTAAAGAGTCTTTCACTTAATCCACTAAAAATTTAACTCTAATATTGGCACAGAATGATTCTACAAGCAGTTGTAGAAATTTGATTTAAATTACAATATCTTCTTCACAGAATAATTTAATATGATGCACTATGTTGGATTTTGGATAGCTCCATTTTAATCTCCAATAAATCTTGATTTAAAAAAATCAAGTTACAATTCGTAGTACAATTCAATCTACCATTCCTCGTTAATTGTTTTTAAATAAAAAATACACAGAATGGAAGAAGAATCAATTTATTTCACACACAAAGATTAGAAGTTGGAAGTAGAACAACAAATGAAAGGATGGTCAATTAATCCACAGGAATTGTCTCTGGAAATAAATCTCTCAATATTTCTTCAATTGCAAACTACAGAGGTGGCCGATAAATAAACTGGTCTAATTCATTAAATAAAATAGAAAATGGTAAAACAGCAAATAAGATTCGTACACTGCCGAGGTGTATATGATGGATGTATTTGATGGGAAAAAGAACCAGTTTATAGGAAAAGTGTCATTTTTAACTAGCACTTAAAAACTTGCCACCTCCAACTTAATAATTTAAAATCCCACAAAGTTCATCTCCCAATGATCCAATTGTTTATCACCTTTTTAACAAACTTGACTCTCTGTGATCAGTGATGAATAATCGCCAACATCTTTGACACTCTGACCAATAATTTTATGTCCATGAATATTCACTCCGTCCCAATGCAAACAACCCCCAATTTCGCATTCGAGTTATAGAAATATGGGATTTAATGAAATTGTAATACAAATTAATTTGTTTAAAAAACTCAAGTGTGAGCCTTTGGATGGGCCCTGCCCGTTCTGTATGCTCATACTAATAATATCAGTCTCTATAGTCCAAAAAATTGAACAGATAGATGAACATATAAACATTAAAAGTTTTCTCTAGGCCAACCCATAGATACGAAAGGATAATAGACAGACAGACAGACATAGTACCACAAAACTCTGTGTACTACATGGACATAGTTAGTCTATAAGGTAAAGCATTGATAAAAAAAAGGCTTTTATTATGGTTGGAATGAACATGTCTTTTTAAAAGGTATATAGAAGGCTCGCCAAAAGGAATTCACATAGTTTTATAGATTTTGTTGGTGTTAGTATCATCAGGATTGTAAAGTGGTACCCGTACCTTCCCCTATCTCCTTACTAACTTGAGTGAGAGGCTCATTCCTTCTGGGATAACATCATCTGCATACATAGTTGTACTGTACATAGTTCCATGGAAAGGAAATAGTAACCTCTTAAGCACTTGTAGTCTAAGTTTGGTAAGGATTAAAGGATTTATAACAAGGCTCTTTCGGGGATCTTTCCTTATTACATGGGATTCCTCATCTTCTTCTTCTGGGATCCATTTTCTTTTGTTGTGCATGTATCATGTATGTCACCCATCATCATCATCTTGGTAAAACTACGCCAAGGATACAAGTTGGCCACCATTACCATCTTAATATAATCCATCCTCATGTCCATCCTATACTAAGCAACTTAAACCCCGTCATGAAAAATACAACAAAATATCTTTCTCTCTTTACATTGAGTTTCAAAAACATTTTTTACCTTCATATCCATCCATTTCTCCATAGAATCTTGTATGGAGAGGTGCGCAAGTTAATAAAAACCTAAAACCTAACTTGTATGGGTGTACAAAGTCAAGGTGTATATTGTGTTGTGTGGGTCTTTTTTAAATCACCTTCCTTCTTCATGCATAATACGAGCGTCCCTATTTTTGTTTAGATTGAGATAGATCTGTTGTGGGTGGGTAGCCCAATTTATATGTTACATTAAGCAATAGTCCAAATTGATCAGCGGATGCAAATTGGCCAGGAAATTTAGCATAAAAATTGTATGTACTATATGTATGTATTTTTCCATGTAAGAGATACTTGTCAAACAATCAATGATAGATGCTCCTATTAACTCCTTTTTTAAAGTAATATAATTTATAAGTATCATATGGCAGTATTGAGAGCTCTGTAATGAATCATCATTGTTGGAGCTTTGGACCAGGGTATTTGGAATTTACAGGATATCCAAAAGGCATTAGGCATTTCATGAAATTTAAGTACAATCTTTCTCATATGAATGAAATATACTACAACTATATGGTTTCAGTCATGGAAAAATTCCAGGATGTAATCTGATAATCTACATGCGTATTTTACACTATGTGGTACATTCCAATGATGACGAGTTCCACTTCATGACATTCTTGGAATTTTTCATTATTGAATAACATTATAACAAACACGTGCATACAACACAATTATGAACAACTTTTCATAGCCTTAGCCATCCTTTTAATGAGTTTGACATTGGAGAGTATATAGGAACGCTGATAATGAAATCAAAATATGCATACGAAAAATACCAATAAACTTTAGCTCGGATCGGGTCACCGGTTTCTGCCATGGTAGCATGTTATTAAAAACACAAGTCGGTATGAGTCATAAGATGCGATACGATGGGACTGAATCCAGATCAAGTGTAATGTAAAATGTCCATCTACTTAAATTCGAATCTTAATGGTCAATAATTTATTTTAAGATCCAATTATTGAAGCAAATGATTTATACCGATATATATAAGTACATATTTACTTTTATCCGGTTTGCAGGTTTCATCTAGAGGCCTAATTAAATTAATTGTCAATTATTAATTATAATAATCTGGATAATATCCCCGATAGATTCGCACAGTACCCCCAAACAAATATTTTCTACTCGTCTCCGTCTTCAGTAACCCCAAAACAACTTCACCGAAATCCTGTAATTCCAGAATTAATACGGGTTTCTAAGGGAATCCACAAAGGTGTATTCGGGGTGTTCTAATTTCCAATATCTTTAGCACGGCCTTTTTTCATTTCATTAAAATGGCACATACAAATTAACAGGCTGAATATTTCCCAGTCCCTTCCCCCAATTTCTGACCTGATCCTTAAAAGCCAAAAAAGTCATTTCATACAATAAAAACAACCATGGCTGAACTCCTAAAGGTGAAAGCATTAATAATTACAAACATTTGTTTCTTCACAGTGAAAGGATGTAAAAAGCACACTGGGATTAACACTTTTACTAAATGGGAATTAAAAATACCAAATACATTTTTTTTAAATCTTAAAAATAACATTTAAATACCTGTTATTTTGAATGGAGCATATATAAAACGCATGCGGAAAGGGCAACTCTCATAGAATCATAGAATTAGACGTTAGGACCATAACAGTAATGATAGAAAAGTTGAAGATGACCTCATACACATGCCAATGCAAATTTGAGTATGAGGTCGTCCTCAAGTCAGCATTATAGATTTGGACATATTAGATATAGAACATGGAATTGAATATTTCATCCAACCTCTAAGTCGCTTCTAAAGTCACAGTCCATAAGTATGCACGTAGTCCCCAACTAGTTCTAAGCAGTGAGAGGGAAGTTAAGGACGGGAGAGAGGGTGAGAGAAATTGTGTGATGGCGTTCTCCATAGGGCGGCCAATGAATTTTTTACCCGCTCCATCACAATACCCAAAAATCTCTGTTTTGGTTTTCATCCCGCTTTGTCCTGCTTTGTCAATCTGTGTCAACGACACTTGAGAAACCTTGTTGACTGAGGAGGTCAGTTCTCCCTCTGCCAAAAGGAAAATCTTCTCACCTCCGAACCGGCACATTTATTGTGCAAATTTCACCAACCTCTCGTCGACCTTAAAACCGACTGGAAAATAGTTAGAAATTGAAAATTCAAAAGTAAGTTAGAGAAAGTGGAAATTAATTAATTCTGTTGTATTGATTAGAGACTCGTTTAGTTTCAAGTTTTCCTCTATATTCCAAATTTGCCTTGGGTCATAGATATTTGGGGGATTTCCAAATTCCAACTATTCCAAGCAGCTACGAGAAGTTCGAGTAATTTTAAGACGATTGGAGAATCGGAAGAAGGATGTCAGATTTCGGGGATCTTATTACCGACCCGGGAGGGGCACCTCCGATTCTCAAGTGGAAGAAAGTGATAGATACTACTGGAGTTCAACCCCGACCCCGTCATGGACACCGTGCGGTGGCAATTAAGGATCTTATGGTGGTTTTTGGAGGGGGCAATGAAGGGATTGTGGATGAATTACATGTGTATAATACGAGTAAGTTGGAAAGGAGATGAGTGGTGTGTGAGACTGAGAGTAATTATTCATTGTTGTTTATTTCGAATTTCAGTGACCAACCAATGGTATTCCCCAAATGTAAAGGGGGACATTCCTCAAGGCTGTGCAGCGTATGGATTTGTAGTTGATGGTACCAGGATGTTGGCATTTGGGGGAATGGTTGAGTATGGACGGTATTCGAATGAACTATACGAATTGAGCGTAAGCAGTTGAATTAACGTTACTTTAATATGGTCCAACCGGAAATTTGTGTTGCTTATTTTTAATATTGTGGTTTACTTGAATCAGGCTTCGAGATGGGAATGGAGAAAGCTCAAACCTAAAGCACCCCGATCAGCAGATCCACCATGTCCACGTCTTGGTCACAGTTTTACGTTACTGAATGATAAAGTGTACCTATTTGGGGGTCTTGCGAATGAGAGTGAAGATCCTAAAAATAACATACCTCGATACTTAAATGATCTATATATTCTCCAACTGGTCTCAAACGGAGCAGGCTCGTGGGATATACCGGTGACATTTGGTCAAGCCCCTTCCCCTAGGGAATCTCATACCTGTGTTTCTTATACAACTAAGGAAGGAACTGAACCAAGACTTATCATATTTGGAGGAATGAGTGGATGCCGTCTTGGAGATCTCTGGATGTTGATGATAGGTTAGCGTCAATATCTTTATCGTACTGAATTTATATCCGATCTTAGAATTTATTATAAGAATTACGGGATTTTCTTAATGTAATTTTAGACAGTATGACGTGGGTTAAGCCACCAATGTTTGGACAAACTCCGTTGCCTCGATCTCTTCACAGCTCAACGCTGATTGGAAATAAGATGTATGTATTCGGAGGCTGGGTACCTCTCGTTATTGACGATGTAAAAACTAATGCTCACGAAAAGGAATGGAAGTGCACGAATTCCTTGGCCGTCCTCAATATAGGTATGACATATGGAAGATGTTGCTGATCAGCATTAGTTTGAATGTTTAATTTTTAAAAGTACACTTGATTTGATGTATACTTAACTATCTTACTATGGTCTAATTAGACACAATGACGTGGGAAAATGTACACATGGATTTATTGGATGACTCGATTCCAAGAGCCAGAGCTGGTCACTGTGCAGTTGCTATTCACACACGACTTTACGTTTGGTCTGGACGTGATGGTTACAGAAAAGCGTGGAACAATCAGGTTAGGCTCATGCAATCTAGCATTTCCTTCTTAACCATTATTAATGGAAGATGACGATTATCTATTTATGTTTTATCTAATCGTGTTTAGGTATGCTGTAAGGATCTATGGCACCTGGAAGTGGAGAAACCAGCTGTTCCTATCCGTGTTCAGCTAGTTCGAGCTGCAACTAACATGCTAGAAGTAACGTGGCCTGCAGTACCTGGAGCCGATGGATATCTTCTACAAATATGCAAGTATGAACAGCATCCAAAAGAATCGATTAGTCCTACTCCATCAGCCCAAGCAATGCCTTCAGGGTTAACACCAATAGCAGGTACAACTTCAGGTCCAATAATGACTCCAATTCCTGCGAAATCTTATATGCCACCTGTTAGTGAACTAATCCCCGTCTCCGTTCGTCGGGACTCATTAGGAGGTTCCACTGGTTCAGCTGTAGTGAGTTTGGGAGTCCCGAGCCTTTCAACCCCGTCACATAACAACTTAATACTTACAGCTGCATCAAATATTTCCAACATGTCAAGCGCTCCAAGTCCGGCCAATTTACCAGCAGCGTCAAGTCTCGTATCATTACCAGCAAATATGGCTGGAACAGCAAGCAACGCACTATTTGCTGCTAGAGCAGTCACGAGAATATCAACACCTAATGCTGGAGGTCGTGGACTAGTTCGACTCCGAAATCCAGTCGCTGCTCCCGTAATGAGCTCCATAAGACCACAAGGGGCGTCACCGTCAATTATTAGAAGCTCTGCAAACGCTGGGCAAACAGCATCAAACTTAGTTGGAATGAATGCGTTAGCTGCTGCTGCAGCAGCGACGCAGAAGATTCAAACCGCGTCTCAGACAGTTAAAGTAATTCAGTCTAGCGCTGGCTCTGCAGGAACGATGCTCTCAGCTCCTGTTAAGGTAGCTGGTGTCGGAGGAGCTGTCCAGACTGTGAGATTCGTCAATCCGACTCAAGCTCAAGCTATAATGAAAGGAAACATGGCACAAGGCTCTAATATGAAACAAATTATAGTTCAAAAACCCGGAGGAGTAGGGGGAAATACTGCATCTGGGCAACAACTGTATACCGTGCTGAAGACCAGTCAAGGAATGATAACAAATGCACAAGTACAAAAGGTGATACAAGGAAACTCTGTTGGTCCAGGGGGGAAAGGAGGAAACATTATAAAATTAATGACAACACCTGGGGGAGGCGTACTCGGTGGTAAAGCTACGATCATTGGAACCAATCAGCAAGGTCAACCAATACTAGGAGTTCCTGGTCAAGGAGGTAGTTTAATGACTGTCAACAAGCAATCTGGGGTGCTTGAAGCTGGGAAACAACAAACCTATGTTTTAGCAAAATCTGGAACTACGGTTGCAGGTCGTCCTGGTGGGGGTACTCAGTATGTTGTAGTTACTCAAGCTTCGGCGTTAAGAAACTTGCAAGGATTAACCACCACATTAGCTGGACAGACTTCAGCATCCTCAAGTAAGTTAATGCCATACAATTTCTAGTTCAAAAGCGTACTCTTTCAGTTTTCTTAGCAATCTTAACCCTTTATAATTGTCTTTAGTGCATGGTGGAACAATTCAAACCCAGGGGATGAAAATGATAATGGTAACTTCGACCACACCATCTGCTACTTCAACCAAGCCCATGACACTCGTCGCAGCTAATTCTGCTGGTTCTGGATCATCTGCTAAAACGATGACATTTACAACATCTAATAAGCCTACAACTAAGTACATAAACATAACATCAAGTGGTCAGATTGTTCATCTACCCCATATATATCAGCAAGGGCAGCAGCAACAAATATCTCTTGGAGGAAAACCCATTTCAATTCAAACATCAGGAGGTCAAAAATTTGCATTCTTATCTACAGCAGGAGGAGGTAAGGTTCTTCAAACTGTCCAAGCGTTAAGCTCTCAAACCGGCGAGAAAACAAAAGTATTCGTGGTAAGCCAAGGTGGTCAACCTTCCGCTGCAACTGGCCAGTTTACTTTGGCAACATCGGAAGGCCCTGCTAAAACTGACGCTGAACTGACAGCCCTTGCAACTGAGAGTGGTTTAATTGATATCCCCATGGAATCGACTGCTCAGGAGGTTAACGTTCAAGAAGCTGACGCATTAGGAGTTAGCTTAGGAAGTTTTGGAGATACGTTTACTGCCGAAGAAGCAGCTGAATTAATGGGTGGTAGTAGTGGTAACGTAGAAGCAATGGAGGTAGACGACTCCTCTGCTGCTGGTGAAATTGGAATCAATGGAGTACCAGTTGAAATTGTTGGAGCCACCTCAGGAAATCTAGGTCTTAAAGGAGGAGAACTTCTACCGTTTGGAGTATACAGCCACGCTTCAAGATTCACTTGGAGCTATCCGTGGTTGAAATTAAAAGGAGGTGGAGCTGCAGATCCCATTGAAGAGAATTCTCTGTCGACTTCTAATAACATAGAAGGCACAGGTGTAAGTGATGCACTCACACAACCATTAAATTCAAGTTTGGAAGTGAGAGAGGATGGGTTGTCCCACAATATGGAAAACACTCAAGAAGTAGGTGGACAGCAAGACGAGATGACTCAATTAATACCTGATATCAATCTCCCAGGAGATTGTAAAGCGGTCGAGGATCTTCACTTCTCTAATACCGATGGCATCGGAGAAACAGCTGATATTTTAGAAACTGACATGGCTGGTGGTATAACGGTTGTAAGAGATGAGGCTCAAACAAATAGTGAAGCTAGATCATCAGATGCGCTGAATTCTAATGGAATGAATGTAGCTCCAGCTGAAGATCAGCCTCCAGAATTTTTTGCTTCAACTGTTGCGCCCCAAGAACCTGTAGCTGGTCTTGTATCTCAAGGTAATACCGTAAATCCTACCCCTACCGGCCCTACCCCTTTAAATCAAGTTCAGCAGCAGCAAATGGTAAATGAGAATGTCATATTGAAAAAGGAAGACACCACTGATACCAGTTTTATGGGATTTGATGCCGCATCTCAAGCAGCAGTTCAGTCGATTTTGCCCCTCGAACCTGGGCGAACTTTGTTAAAGGAAGTTATGTTTCGGCAAAATACAGTAGGAAGGGAACCGGGAGAACTTTACCTGGAAGGAAGAAAAGAATCTATAAAAGGCGATGACTTATTAAGCATCTTAGAAGGACGTGACCCTTTAAGCACATTAGCTTTAGCGGCTGTAAGCACAGCACGGTCTGTCCAAAGTGATGTGGGTAATATTTTAGGGGCTTCGAAGCACGAAGCCCCAGCTCCATTGCCCCAAATTGTACCACAGGGATTAGTTCGTCCATTGCAAGTTAAATTGGACGATGAGGATAAGAAGGATGGGTGGATGGATGCCGTGTACACTAAATATACTCTGTATCAAACAAAGCAGTTTTTTAACGTCAGTGAAAAACTTTGTACCCTTAAACCGGACGCAGATGTTTGCAAGGATATGGAGTTCATAAAGAAAAGATTAGAACTTCAGCCAGGGACTGCTTACAAATTTCGTGTTGCAGCAATTAATTCCTGTGGTCGCGGTGCATGGAGTGAAGTAAGTTCACATAGTTTTCATGTTAATTTTACTTTTTCACCTCTTATACTCTTATGTCTTGATTCTAACTGTTTAATTCTGTTTTGTTCAAATAGGTTTCAGCTTTTCGAACATGTTTACCCGGTTTTCCGGGAGCACCATCTTCAATTAAAATTTCAAAGGCTCTAGACGGAGCTCTTATATCGTGGGAACCACCTAATAATTCATACGGAGATATTTTGGAATATTCAGTCTACTTAGCTGTTAAACAGAATTTTTCGATTAATCCAGCTCAGGTTGGTTAAGCTAATCCTTTTCAAAGTTATTTGGAAACAGAAGCCCCGGTAGTTTTAGAGCATGTTGAATCACTCATAAAAATCATAGAAATAGTTCATAATTAGGACATGTTTATTTGACTGTTTAGGTCGAAGTAAAGGCCGGCGCTACCAGCTTGTCCTTTGTGCGGGTGTATTGTGGACCATCAAATCAGTGCACAGTACCCAATCAATCCCTGTCCTCAGCTCAAGTGGACACGACAACCAAACCTGCCATTATATTTCGTATCGCTGCTAA
The DNA here is from genome assembly GCA_034694785.1 of Agrenia bidenticulata. NCBI lineage: Eukaryota > Metazoa > Arthropoda > Collembola > Entomobryomorpha > Isotomidae > Agrenia > Agrenia bidenticulata. The sequence continues at coordinate 24,434 of JAQFYM010000412.1, forward strand.
AAACGAGAAAGGATATGGTCCTGCTACTCAAGTGAGGTGGCTCCAAGGTGAGACATAAAACCAAGAGTTTCTTAGTTTTACTTACTTGGTCCTTTCCTTTCTTATTTTCTTATTCGTAGTTCATACCTATAAGGAGATTGCTTAAGTTGAAAGAATACAATCAATTTAGTCAGTAGATAGGTGCAACTCTCACTTAATGTAACTTACTTAAATACTTTCCCCCATGAAAGAGATTTACAATAGTAAGAAACAAAGGTTGCAGGTATGTCAAGGAAAGATCTGGTATAATCCGGACATTTTCCCCAGTACCCCGTTATTGCATTACAGCTAATTGACTTCATTGGTCTTATTCAGATTACTGATAAGGTTGGTATACCTGTATAGGACCCAAGGGAGAGAAAGTCTGTGTTCAGCCCGGTTTATTGCGCCCATATTGTGAGTAGTATGAGCAGCAAGACCTAGCATACATGTTTAGGTATTATGAACAGTGTAGGGTGCAATAGTTTGTGCCTTAAAGTCTACAATAAGCACTTTCGCTTTTCCACTAGTTCGTCTTATTTATTCTGCTCCAGACCGCCGCTCTGGTTCGATCCCTGCTTAGTTGTTTAAGACTTGTGAAGGGAAAGTGTTCATCTGACGGTTAGAAGTCCACCTAACTCTTACAGAAAAGCATTCTATACATTCATATACTTACGATGATTTTAATTTCAATGTTTTATTTCGTCTATCAGAGACTGCGTTTCCATCGTTCAGTAAACCCCCCGCAGCTATTAAAAGAACTGGAGAACCTGTTAATCGAGGTTACAAGAAGAATAAATTGGATGACTAGCCAACCAGTGATTCAAGAAGAGTACTAACATCTTAACATCCAGAAATTCTTCTCTGCGTCAAGATACAAACCGCACCATCGATTGTATTATTCAAACAATGTAAATTAACTATCAACGGAATTAAGGTACCAAATTGTTACTTATAGTGTGTAAGGATTAGATTTAAATCATTGTTATCTTAGTTTATAAAAATTTCAAAGCAAATTTGTTGTTAAGGGATGCATGAGAAAATGTATAGTATGAATGTTAAATGTTGTCACCGTCTAGATTAATACTAATTGTAAAAGCAGGCAAGAGCATATCTAGATCTAAGCCTAGTTATTTACCGCAGGCAGATTATTGTAAAAATCCTAAATCTTTGTGTACTACTGAACATTCAACCAGAAGTTATTTTACACAACTTATCCATAATTGTGTAGGATAAAGCGCAATTTTTAATAAATGATCCGTTCTAGTTTGTCAAAGACTCGAGGTTGGTTCTGGTTGTATTATTTACTAGGTGTGATCTAAAATGTTTCGAAATGTGAAAAAATGCTTCCAATTCATATAAAATGGTCAAATTATATGATAAGAACAATGAAATCCGGAGAGGATTGTACGGATATCTCGTTTCTAAGTTTTTTATTTGGTTATAATTTTTCATTGCTCAAATTTTTCGTTAAGTTAGTGGACAAATACTGAAACGGATCGACTAGTTTGTAACCCGACTAATAGCGAATCATCCATGAGTACTAAAGGGTCAACGATGGAGTTATTCTGGAACTTGATTTTCGGTATCTGTTCAATCTTCGATGTTGGATCCTTTGTTATCAGCAGTCTTACACGATGCTTGCCTACATACAAATAAATGAGTTAGAGAATAATCAAGACTGAGATTAAACCAGTGCATAGCATATAGACACAAAGCATAAATTAATTTTAAGGAATGACGGAGGACGAGAACGTGCTCCAACAGATACACTTGGCTAGTTGAATAACAAACTAGGTATTTTATATTTTTTTAAACACCAGCCACCTTAACATATTAGACACCAATTCATCCCATTGATTTACTAGCCCCCCATGCCGTTATGCGTTTGCAATAGCTTTAGGCACTTCGATATGCTATTATTCTGTCACATGCAAGCTGAGCAATGTATAATAAATAATATTGTTATTTTATCCAATAAGCAACAACTCTATAACAAATCATAAAAATCAAAAACAAAATACCTGCCAAACAAGTCATAGATGGATGAAGCAAATCTGCATTTCCAAATCTAATGTGTACCAAGAAATAAAACTAGCTTCTACCTACGGAGTTAATTATAGATCGCTGACTAAGTGAAGGCTAACTGCAAAGCCTAGGGATTGATGATATCCATTTTAATGTTAATTATTTGAAAACTCAACAAAACGTTCCTTGTTATCGTTCATGAATTGAAATAGCAATCTATTTAAATTGTGAAAATACAAACCTAGTTTAATTTTATGCATTGAGGTTAATGCCAAAAACCCTTCTGCTGAGGTTCAGCAAGAATTTGATGTCCACACTATTCATAAGCAGCATGAAAAAAATACAACACACAAAATGGTATGAGTAATTATGAAAGACCACTCACTCTCACTGCTCAAATCGTTAGTTAATTGCGGTGAGTTAGATATACGGAAGAAATCTTAGGCTTACTGATCCCCTATTTCAACTAATACGGCGTCAAGTGAGACACTTGCAATTGCAAACGCTCTATTTCTATTTCTATCTCTATGTTTATTCTGCACTATATTTATTTTGTTAAAGTAGTTTACGTTGCAAGCCCTTAATTCCTACTGACTAATTCATAATTGACTATTATTTTTGATCACTCCAAACCTTGGATTACTTTAGCTTAAGTAATTACATTAACCTAGCCACATTATAATACTTTAAATTTAATTAGTTGAAATTACCAGGACTAGGCTAGTAAAACACTTATAAAATTTACTCAGGTGGCAAAGGTCATCGTTTCTAAAAGACCATTTACTGGATAGTCCAACTTTTTTGGAAGACTTATTAAACTCATTATTGAGTCATTATAGAATAAAGTACCAAAATAGCGATGCATAAATTTGCCAAACATTATCTGGCAGATTGACATCGACGTTGTTTTCGGGCTTGAATATTAATTTCAAAAGGACCTACGTGACCAAAACTACGTCACTTTTACCTCCTTTCGATTCTTGCCCTAATTAAGTGTCAATCAAACGGGTGACTATTTTAGAATAGAGGTAGGTTGATTTCAAAGCAAAAGGATGTCAACGTCAGAACTACTATTAATGTTTGAAATTTTGAATGGTCAGAAAAATCACTTATGTAATTCCTAGCTAAGAACAAACGAACAAACTACGACAGGCGGCCATTGTAATTTTTTCCTCATTAAGTAGACTGGAATTCTCCAACATGGAAGGGCAGACCTAATTCACTACAGGGAAAGTGTTACCAATTTTCAACCTTAGTTTTTTGTTGAAGATAACTGATGATGTTCTTTACAACGTCCATACTTGTCGCTTGTCCACCCAAATCTAAATTAATCAGTGTGATCAGGATTACTTAGATTAACAGTAATAAAATGTTTTACAATAATTACCTGGAGTATGAATGCGGTCTACATTGACAGTTTGAACGATAGCCTCTCTTAACCACCTAGAATGATTTTCGAGCTGCAAGTGATGGAGGAGATCAGCGGCTGCGTTCATCATCGATATTGGATTAGCTATGTTTTTCCCAGCAATAGAAGTACCAGTATTTCGTGTCCCGGTCTCAAAGATCGCATACTATGAACAGGATTAGGATAAGTTCACACAATTTATTTAATATGGAAAACGTTATCGCTTTATACCTCGTTTCCATAATTTCTTCCAGAAAGGAGACCTGCTCCACCCATCAAACCACATATTACGTTGGAAACAATGGTTCCATAAAGATTAGTCATCAACATTACATCAAACTGATGCGGCTTTGAAACCAACTGCATACAGCAGTTGTCAATAATCATGTCGTTGTGTTCTATGCCGGGATATTCTTTAGCTACATCACGACTTATTTCCAGAAATAGCCCATCAGAAGATTTCCTGAAGAAGTTACATTTGATAATTTTAAATTATGCAAAAAATATGGACTATGACAGAAAAAATTCTAGTCACTTACATAATATTAGCTTTATGAATCGTTGTAACCTTCTTCCTTCCGTGCTTCTTGGCAAATTCAAAGGCATAGCGAGCTACTCTTTCAGAATTCTCTCTGGTTACCACTTTCAGACATTCAACTACTCCTGAAACACTCTGGAATATAAATACAATAATTTAGTTTAGAGTGAGTTTAGAAATACATTATATTTTAGGTAATTATGTTCATTAATGCAGGACACAACATACCTCATGTTCTAACATAGCATACTCTCCTTGCGTATTCTGACGAACGGCATAAATGTCAATATCCTTATGTCGCGACGCTACACCTTCGTATGAGGCACAGTGAATAACATTAACAAACAAATCCAGCTCATTTCTTAGGGCCACATTCCTCGAGAGGACGTTAGGACTGAGGCTCTTAGTTTCAATGTTTCCTGCAATAAGAAATAATGAAACTTGTGGTTACTAACTAGAAATGAATAAAAATCTCTTAATTAAAAAAAACATTTACTAAGAAATGTTTTTATTCCCAGATGATGACATTACACCATACGAATCAATTGAAATACATTTACAATACCTTTAATAGCCACCCCGTTTCTCCGGATGGAAGTGATAGCGTACTCAAGGTCTTCATTTCCATCAATATTTGAATCAATGTTAACTTCCTCAAAGTCAACAGGTACACCAGCGTATCTATATTTAACACATTTATTGAACACTTTACCAATAATAGGTATGCGTATGCATATCGAGACTGTCATGTCATTACCTAAACACTTCTTTGACATAGCCCATCAATTCAGGTCCGATACCTCCACCAGGAAGCATAGTTACGGTATGCCGTCCACCATACTTGGCCTTAGGTAGAATCTGCGAAATCAAATGTTTCCGTTGGTAAACTTTATAATATTCTTCATGCATCATAGGTTTAAAAACTCCATATGCACTATTTTGCAATTCTTACCTTAGCTAATCTAGCGCTCTTGCTATTCCATCGCTTTTGATTATCTACAACAGCCAAGTTAGCACCAAGTGCTTTTGATGCCCCATTAACAGAGAGCCAAGAGTTCTGACCGAGCTTCAATAACTGCATCCTTCCTACAGCAGCCATCTCAGTTAAATTCAATCTCTTACACCCTGAGAAAAACAATAAAGCCTTTATATATTAGATAAATAATTTAAATTTAAAACATTTCAGTAACCCAAACGACACTAAAACTATGGAACAATACACGGGCATTGCATTAACAAAGACGCCGAGAAAATTTTCCATACAAAAAGGTGTTGCCCGGTGAGGTGAAAAATATAAAAAATCTTTTCATTTCAATTTTAGAAACCAGTGCACCTACAGTGGCCTTTAAGAAGTTAAGTTAAACCAGGTAAAGAGAGATCAAAGATCGTAAATAAATGAAAAACTTTTGCAAATTTTTTTACGAATGAAACGTAGAGGAATAAGGCAACAGTCCACAGTCTCGTATAAGTAAATCTTCATTAACTAAACTATCGGAAAATGATTTCTTAATTAATTAAATGATTAAACAAATTAAAATTCTAAATGATCCATCGGAAAACGTATTTTCATAAGATTTAGCTTAATAAATTGAGTTTTCAGAGGAGTGAACGAGGTTTTGGTCCCTTAGTCCCTTCCCCACTTGTAGACGATCCTAAAATCCTTCTACATTTTGCACACCTTGATTTTAACCTGCCTTACAGACTAGAGAGTTACAGAGATTAGTGGTCTTTCTCACCTTGTTTCTTGTCTGCAAACTGCACAGCTGAATATTTTAATCCAGTGGTAAATTGAATAATAAATTAATTAGCGATAGTTAAATAATTAATTTGAATACAGAGATCCGAATCTGAATTTCCGAATGAATGAGGTTACTCAAGATGAAAGAGTATGAAATAAATTCCTGGCCTTCCAGTTTGGCAAATAGTGGACTGGATGCCCCGTGAGTGAAATCCTCAGTTTTAGCGGTGGATTTGAAGGAAGCAGAAGGAGTCCGCGCGAGAACTCTGCTCCTCCTTGTACATTTTCTTCCCAACCATGAACCACGTTTTCCGTCGGGTACAACTAAATTTCAAAGCTTTTTTCTAGAAAATCGACGGAAAAACTCTATTTAACCCGTCGGTCAGCAGAGAACTTTTAGGAAAGAAAGTGGAACTGTCGGACAGAAGCGGTTGGTAAGATTTACTTTCACTTTTCGTGGGTTGAAATATTTTGGGTTTCCTAATACATTTTGGATTACCGAGACTTCGACTGTTCTTTTGGAGATACACTCAAGTCTTTGTGCTCATTGTTGGAAGGGATTTTTATTTTCCGGGTTTCAGATTCCCTGGGCTGAAAACATTTATCTCTATTAGAATCTTAGCTCAAGAATTTTATAAATGTCCAGGAAATAATTTTTTATGGTGTATGTTTGAAAAATAAGGGTTGAAGAACCTTTTACGCCAGCGAAACTTTACACTTTGTTAATGAAAGACAAAGTCTGAAACTAATGAGTATCTAGAGAGATAGAGAAATATAAGGAGTTGAAAGTTTAAATAAAGACGATTGACTGAAGTTTGCTTTTGCAGTAGGATTGAAGACTGTGGACTGAGGACTTGAGGAGCAAGATGGCCAGGCAACGAAACTTACCCTCAACAGATTTCGTCGACTCTACCCTAACGGTTGCAACTTTAGAAGGTATTATGTTATGTATTAAAGCTTAGGCAAGTAGTGACCGTCAGGTTTATTTATTGCCTGAACTGCTTCGTAAGTGCTTTTAAATGGGACGGAGTTGAATGTTGAATGATTGTGGTTTTGGTGGATTTCTAGATGTACTTTTTAAACCACTGGAGATCGGAGGGGAGCGTTTTTTACAACTTAGAAGACTAAAGCTAGAGCAAAAGAAAAGGGAATGGAACGAAGACAGGCCCCAAACTTACCAAGTTGACACGGAGGAGGATATGAGTTATTTGAGAGGTTTGGAACCCACTGAGTGGAAGGTATGTCATGCGTAAGATTTTGGCAGTTTTTTTTTGTCGAAGCATACAGTAAAAAAATAGTACGGGAATCAATTCTAAATAAAAAATGAAAATATCTGATTTCCTTAATTCTTTGTTTAATTAACTAGGAACAAGATCATTACGCTGTGATAGGGTTGAAGCACCTGCGACACCGGGCGAGTGAAGAGGATATAAAGAAATCTTGTAAGTTTATTAAAATAACTAATGAATTCTAATTCTAAACAATTGAATAGAAATCCAATTTTATAACTATAACACTTTGTACTTGCAGACAGACTCCGCGTACTTCGTCACCACCCGGATAAGCGAATGGGAAATGGAGAAGTAGTTATACCAGAATGCGATTACTTTGCATGCATTGTGAAAGCATTTGAAACGCTTAGTACTCTTGGTAGACGACGGGCTTATGACTCAATAGATCCTTTATTTGATAACTTCGTGCCGCCCAAATCTTTATCTTCTGGAGACGACTTCTTTACTGTAAGAATTCATAACTATGTTTTGAATTTTGATGGGTTCTTTGGAAATCAAAATGAAGTAACTGATGTTTTCAAATGAAGGTGTACGGAAGATGGTTTGAGTTAAACTCTCGATGGTCGAATCGCCTTCCAGTTCCGTTTTTAGGAAACATGATTACTCCTCGTGAGAAAGTTGAGCGATTCTATGCCTTTTGGTATGATTTCGATTCTTGGCGAGAATATTCGTATCTAGACGAGGAAGAAAAGGAGAAGGGTCAATAGTAAGTTTTCTATGAGAAATTAAATCCTACTATTTATTGAGTGAAAATTCAAGTTCAATGTTCTTTTATCTCCAGCCGAGAGGAAAGGCGTTGGATAGATAAGCAAAACAAGGCTGCCAGGGCGAAGCTGAAGAAAGAAGAAATGACTCGCATAAGAAGTGCAGTTGATTATGCTTATTCTCTAGATCCAAGAATAACTATATTTAAAGAACAAGATAGCCAAAGGAAAATAGATAAGAAAATGGAACGCCAGAAAGCTACGAAAGAAAAACAGGAATTAGAAGACAAGGTAGCCCTACAAGTTAGAGTATTAGGTTTCATGAAGGGTTAATTTTTTCTGCTAGTAAAAACTTGCTTTAATTTTAGATACGACAAGATTCTGAAGAGAAAGTTCGAATCGAAAAAGAGAAACAGGAAGCTTTTGATAAAGAAAAAGAGTTGGCGTTGAAAAAGGAAAAAGATGCGGCAAAAAAAGCACTGAAAAAAGTAAGAAAGGATCTAAGAACCGTTTGCAAGTCAAACAGTTACTACGGAACGGATGATCAGACGACAGTGGATAACATGGCGCACATGGAAACTTTGTGCGAAGTTCTACCTGTTAATGAGTACGTTGTAGCTCTGTCATTTAAAAATATACATGCCATTTAAATGTTGTTTAAGGGATTATGTGTTAAAAATTTAGATTAGAAGAACTCAATCTAAAGCTGTCCACCTTGAACTTGGATGATGGAATGGTAGTTTTTCTTCAGAAGTCTAAAGAAATTAACTTAAAACTTGCCAAGGAAAAAGCAGAGACGGCTAAAGTAGTGACTAGTAGTAAAAATGGAATTAATAATGGTTTGGCAAACGGACATCAAGATGAATGGAACACTGAGGAATTAGTTCTACTTATTAAGGCAGTCAATGTTTTTCCTGCTGGAACAGTTCAACGGTAAATTAGATAATGTTTGAAATGACTAATGACTCCTTGGTTAACAAACTATTTTTATCAGGTGGGAGGTAGTCGCTAACTTTTTGCATCAGCATGGACCTGAAAAACGGAAACGGTCTCCAAAAGAGGTTTTAGCAAAAGCAAAAGATTTGAAAGCATCAGACTTCTCGAAAAACAGCTTGAAAGAAGAGGCGAATCAGATGGCATTTGCAGTATTTGAGAAAAATATCAAAACTTCAGTTCGAGTAGAAGCACCAGAAACGACACGAGAACCAGGTAATTAATCATTCAGATTTTAAGCAATAATTTGAGTCAGGTGATCGACAATATTCTATGCCTAAATTTTCTACTTTTCAGAAGGAGCAAGTGCGAGTAAAGTTAAATTGGCCCAAAAATCCGCAGAACCCGAACCGTCTAATCAGCCAATGAAACCGTGGACCGCAGATGAACAAAAGCTATTAGAGCAAGCCCTCAAAACGTACCCTTCTTCTCACTCGGACCGTTGGGATAGGATTGCGGACTGTGTTCGTGGACGTAATAAAAAAGAATGCATGGCCCGTTTCAAGGTATTTATAGTAGGATTAAGCATTCATTTAATTTTTACCGATTAAACTCATAACTAAAAAAATCGTTCTTTTTATGTTCTAGGAACTAGCAGCATTAATTAAAGCTAAGAAGTCGGCTCAAAAAATTAATTGAACTGAAACGAACCATTCACGAAGTCATTTTAACTCGCGGTTGTTGTCAGCTTCAGCGCAGTTGTTTGTATTGTCACTGAATTTCTTCTTTATTTTCCCCTATCATAAAATGTAATATCCCATCTTCCTTAACCTGACCCCTCATTTGAAAACTGACATCTATTAGTTGCTCTATAACAATGACTGAACTTTCGAGAACGAGGTGTTTTATGATATACTTATAAAAGCAAGAGCCCTGAAACTCAACGATCTGTACTATAACTTTCCACGTTATCAATCCCACGTTTGTGCATTTAATGATTTATGAAACGATACGATTTCCAAGATCAGAGCTCTTGTTTTTTTAAAAGACAATAATATAATTTGTTTTGAAGCTGTCATGGCTCTTGATAATCTTAGTAATATTATTTTGGCTCATGTATGCATCGACACGACACACGAACTTAAAACAACTAGCCTACCTATTACCTTGAAGTACCCTCTGAATGAACCAAGTTTTGTTTATTCAAGTCCCATATCTTCTCAATTCAAAACCGAACGTAATAAATACATTGTTGAATGTCTGTGTTTTAATAAGTAATGATATTGATGTACTAATTATAATTTCCTGATTACAACGTATGTGTGGCCACCATGTGAAACTATTAACGTACTGTACCAGCTTCGTCGTACTCATACGTACTCATTTATAAATAAACGCCTTCTCGCACTGTTAAGTACCAATTCAAATTTGGACTCTTTATTAAGCAATTAAGCACCAAGTTTTGTGCACAACGATCCGACAATGGGCAGAAAAGTAATGACTATTAAATGAAATGCAATAAGTTTTAGTCCATAAGATATCGAGTCTCCTATTGCCCCAGACATAATGGAAGCACATGGGTTCTCTACTGCACCGGTTAGAATTTAGAATAAACCCTAAGAAGAGGCTCATCAGGAATTTCTGAACAGGTCACAGGTAATTGGACACAATATTTTAAAAACTTACATTGAGAACTTGTTGATTGCAAAAATAATTTAAAGTAGACAATTAAGGAACTCAATGGGCTGTCTAGCCTGTGCCTAGAAATTCTACCCATGTACATTATCTAGAGGAGGGTTCATTTGTTGTTTTGTTTAGGACAATTTTATGGTTTTGAAACAGACGGAATGATTAAAGTGTACTAATGCAATTCAATAATTATTAAACTGTGCTATTTCATCCAGCTTAGCTTGTTCATTGAGTTAAAGGGTTCCGCGTCCGCCTACTCAGCCCTAGATTATTTCATTGATTGAGGTGTGAAGGTTTTAATTAAATCTTATACTGAAAATCTACCCTAAGTAACTAACTACTCTCTCTCTCTCTCGACCAGTTTTCGAAATTGAACATTGGTTAGATCATAATAGAGGATTTGAAATCTGACTGTGTATTTAAATGCTTTTGTTTTCCTAATTTTAGACATTAAACCATGCACCGTCGAACGCTAACCTTATACTATCAATTCCTTGTGAGAAAGAATGTCGCGTCTGTTCCTGCTGGTCGATATGTCCGAAGTGCAGGACTATTTAGAGGATCAGACGAAGTTACATTTCGATGTAACCTAAGTACATCCTGCACAAGTGGAGGAAGTTCCAAAGCCCCTGCCACAGCAGTAAAGACCAAAGATCCTTTACTTGGAGAAGTAGCAGAAAAAATTCCGATCAAGCCTTCAATTTTACAAAGCACAAGGGCTCAAGATGAATCCAAGAGTTTCTTACAGGGTTCTTCAGGAGGGAATCCTCAATCAGAGAATAAATGGGACCAAGGACCTTATCCAGCTCTGGTAGAATCCAAGATTTTTAAAACTAAGTCAGCAGTGGAGCTATTGGAGCTTTCTGGATCACCTTCTCTTATTCTGAAGCATGCATGCCTCATATTATCCCGTATGGGACAGTTGTCTCTAAAAGATCCATCTATCACTTTTGAATCACTTACCTTGGATGAAAGGTTTAGAAAAATGTGTAACCTAATTCAAAGGGGAAATTATTCCCAGAGTCCGCAATCACTTTTTCTTGCTATCCACGTAAGAAAAATATATATTACCATAAATATTCTTCTTAAATGATGGGCAAAGAACCTCAATTTGTTGTCTTCAATCTTAGGGTTTGCAAAATTTGGGAGTTATCTTGTCTTCGGATCTTTTCAAAACGCTGGCAGGAGAGTTGAAGTGGGCCATGAGGCGATGTCCAGTTAGGTTTCTGGCTCGAGCAATTGAACTTTTTTCCGAACAAGACAACAAAGAGAACAAAACTCCCAAAGAATTAAAATCGAGAGACGAAGCGGAACACATACTCCAGTCTGCTGTCGAAATCCTTCAACGAAGATGGGTTGAAGTGACGACCGGTGGTGATTTCATAGCCATTTTTAAGATACTAAACTTCTTAAATCTTGAAACTCGGAGTCGACTTGAAGATCGAGCTGTAGAGATGGTTCAGGGATTTTATCCTCAAGAAATGAGAAAAGTATGAACCCAATAGTATTATTTATAGTAATAGAAATTAATTTGAAGAAAATGTAAATCAATAATTTCTTGAACAGATGTTTGTTGTGCTGGGAGGTCAGAAGCGTCGTCCGACCCCTTTGCTTCGATCTATAGCATTTCATCTTTCCAAGACTGAGATGAGGGCAGGAGCAAAAGATCTCATCGAACTCGTCTATGCTTTGAATGAGTTGTCATTCGCAGACCCTGTACGGTTTCTAGATTTGGACTAAAAATACTTTGAAATGTTATAATGTATGCATATTTAGATTTAAAATTTGTAGGTGCTGATGGAGAAAGTATGCAGTGACTTATGTCCTGAAATATCCTGTGTTGAAAGTTCAGCTTTAATTAGCTCTTTAATCACTAGCCTCGGTCAAATGAGATACAAACATAAAGGTAGATTTTTCTGATTGTACCAATGAGATTGAAATTAATTGCAACATATCATTCATAGGCTTACTTCAAATAATTGATGAGTGGCTTGTAAGTCATTCGGACAACTTGAGACCATTTGACTATGCAGCTTGGTTGCTGACTTGTGCTGTACTGAACTATCGGTCTATTAGCAATGAAAAATTCTTCGGAAAGGCAAAATCGATTTTGTCACCTAACAGCCAATCCAATCATATAGAATGGGTTAATATTGTCCATTCATTGGTGATTCTCAACGAACATTCTACCGAAATCATTGCTTCAGCTTTAAAACCAGAAAACACTTCCAAAATTTGTACGAAACAAAACTTGATTTAAATGTAATGCTTTTAATTAACGGAAGTTAATTAAACGCTTTATTAATGAGTTATGTTACAAAAATCACGTTCACGTTTTAGATAATCTTGGAGTTAAAACTTCGAAAACCAAAGCAAAGCTACTAAATATCAATGCAATAGCCAAAAATAAATCCCCGGGATATACGGGACCTTTTTTGGATCCAAGATACGAAAAGGAGTGGGCAGCAGCTCATTTAGGTGCCAGTGATGTTAAACTCTCGTCTGTCGTACTAGAATCTTTGGGAACTTTCCTGCCTGCTGATAAATACTTGAAAGTAAACCAAAAACTAGAATGTGGGGTGTTTGTAGGTACGGTTTTTGTTCGTATCATGATTAAAAATAATTCGTCATGATTATAACTGGAAAAATCTAATATTTTATTTAGATGCGATCTGTTATTTAAATGATAAAATGGACCCAGTTCCGGTACCACAAGGAGCCCCAGAAAAAAACACTATGTCTGTAGCTGTCATCGTAGAAGGATATTCATCTATGTGTCGAGGTATCAAAGAAACCACTGGAAGCAGTATTTTAAACAGAAACATATTGAAATCTGAAGGTTATCATGTCATTACAGTTCCGTACACAGAATTTAATTTAACCGACAAACTAGTTCGGAGGGTACAATATTTAGAACAAAAAATTAAATCTGTTAGTAAGTCTGACTCACCGGAAAAGTCTGGCCGGTGATAGGTATCGACTGTCGACATAATATTTACATTATATTGTCTAAACCACGAAGAACTCTAGTCTGGTGTTTTTACATACTGTCAACTGTAGTTGAATTTAAATTATTTTCAACTCCGACATAAATAATTGATAGTGTTCTCAAAAAAAAGGTGCACTTTAGTTACTTCAAGAATTTGACTATAATTCTTATCTCAATAAATTCTTTTAAATACCATGTTGTATTATATCTGTTATATTGCTTTATCAAAATATTTTAATACCTAGTTCAAATTAGTTTGAATCGTCGAATTTACTTTTATTCTTGGATTTGCATGGTCTCCTTCATAAATCCAGACAGAATCAAGTCCCTCGCCGATTACTTTATCGTGCAGCCTCTTAGGAAATGGAAATCGACAAGCTGCAATAGCAGTTGTTTTTCCTAATTCTGATGCACATTTCTGTTCCAACTCTTCCATCTGTTTCGTTCATACAAAACTATATTAGGTTCTTTTAGTGGTAATTGTAATTCATCTAAACTGGTTAGCTGCTATAAAATTCTAATTTAAGCCAATTAATATTTACCATTACATCGACCCCAAAAATCACCACGTTATCATACTGAGAGAGTGAGGTTTTCCAAATATCTTTCCGATGGAACGTTGCTAATGTCGAAAGACCTAAACGAAAAGCGTTTAATTTTGAATATATTACTAGCCAGGGATTTAACTCTATTCCTGTCGCTTTAAATCCCTTCCGGGCTGCTTCCAACACCTGCATATCAGAATAGTTTTAATTTAGATTTTAAATGCATGAAATTGTAGAATTAAATTAAATTTCACATACAATCCTCCCATCCCCACTTCCCAAGTCAACAAGTGTTCCTTGACGGCCTTGGAGTCCTTTAAAAACATTTTGAACTTGAGTTGTTGTCGCTGGGACATAGGGAAGACAAACTCGACGTAATGCGGGGGTCACAAATGGGAAACAAATGGCACTTAACGCCAGAGCACTCCCACCTAAAAATCAAAATAGCAAAAACTATTAACAACTCCTGCATACCTTTAATTCTCTTCTTCCAACTATTAACCACCTTAAATAAAGCAAACAAAAATTCTGATTACCTGCTATTCCTGCAATGACCAGGCCTAAACGTCGATTCCCTTGCAAACTTTCCGGTGGAGGACTATTAAAATCTACAACACAGTCTTTACATGCCATTATTTTAAATACCTGCTTGCACTACTAAGTACTTTGTGTTTTTCTGAATTCTTTTATACAACCGGTGAAAGCCCAAGATTTAGTTTAGTCACAAATTTAGATTCTCGAGTAGCAATACACAAAAGTTTCACACGTGCTTTTTGGGTCTCCCCCGTCTCCCCATAACATCTGATCACAAAAAAAAATCCATGAAGTATCCAACTCATTTCATGATGAATGCTATGCTGGAGCGAATAAGAAATGGATTCTTCCGCTGGAACTGGCTGGAAGCAGTGAAACTACTGAAAGTGTGGACATAATAAATTGAGGTATGATCAAAGGTTTTTTGAAGCCTAAATACTCCCTACTATATTCTACCAATTCAGTGGTTTCTTAAAGAAAACTAATTTGGTGCTAACTGCTTATGCATTCCAAAACATGATTCATAATCGCGAAGAATAATAGATGAGAATATGTTATGTGTATAATAAAAATTAGATGCTTTATAAATGCTGTATATGCTATAGATGTTTTTCGTTTACATCAATTTACATGTACATAAATGATACAAGGTGTGCAAAAAATTGAAAGCAAAATGCATCAACGAAATGCACTTAAATTTTTAGCATGATATTTATGACGGATTCTTCTGATTCTGGTCTGGGTTTCGAGATTCGTCGATTCCCCGGAAAGCAAGCCTTGGAGAAAACCATCATCATCTTTATTTGTCTTATGATCTTAAAACCTATTTCGCAGAATGAGAGAAACCCACACTGACTAGAATAGAATATTGAGAATGCAGAACTTGAAAAAAATCTGAATGTTCTATTCATAATACTTTTCGGAAAAAACAATGGTCACCCTTAGGTTTATAACAAGTAAAATTACCCTGGTTTGTAAGCATGGAAAAACGAAGTACTTATGGGTTTTCAAAAGCCTTGGTAAAAAGGAGACTCAGTATGTGTTCTTACATGGACCATATTGTAATAGATTGAATCCGCAATTTATTGTTTCATTTCAGATACTGTGTAGGTCTATGATTTCATGCATCTAATGACTAGTCCGTTTTAAGTATAAATTTCAACACGATAATAACAAGTTATACAATAAATTGTACAGGCCAGTTATTTTTCAAACGAAAAAAACAAGAAAATAAAATAAAAATAATAATGATTCCAATATTCTAAACAAATTTCAAACAATTGCATAATCCACCTAAAGGAATAAAATATAAAGTTGTCCTGATTAATTGAATATATTGGAATACATGTTTTTACTTAGATACGCATACCCTGTGGTGAATACGGTAATTGGGACCATTCAAGAAATACTTTTGGTGATAAATATTTGTGGACGATTTGACACTTGATTTACTGAATGAGTAGTTTCGACAAATGAATAGGAATTCAAATACGATAGTTTAAGTACTTGGATGAACCGCGTTCTCACAATCTCTAAATTTCTGACAAACGTATCACCGAGCTGGAATCGATTAAAATATTCATTGGAATGCGTCTTTGATATTTTGAAACTGACGGATGGCCAAGTCCACTGGTAAATCAAAGTTGATAGCAGTCAATTTTTCCAAAGATCTCAACGCATCTTCAAATCCTGATAAAAAATACGGGCAAAATTATTTGAAGGATAATATTCGTCCTTTAATAACTCAACCAGATTGCTTTGAAAAATTACCAGTTTTGGAAGTGTAACTCCAGGGTTGATAATACTGTTCTGCAATTCCTTGAGTCCTTACAATCAATCGAATCCACACAACTAGTTTTTGACAGCTAGTAGACACGCAGTTATTATTGAATGACAATTTTTATGATTTTTATCAAATCTGTGTAGCAAACTCACTTCAATGCCGCACATACGAACGCTTTAAAATGTGATTCCACGCTCCTCTTGTACCGGCTATGACTAGAAACGATATTGTCAATTGTGCTCAAAAGTAGCTGAGAAAAATCATTAATTCACATGTTTATAAATTAATTCCGATATTGTTTTTTAGTTTTCATGCCGTGTGTTATACCAGTTTATTTGTAATCATGGTAGAACCAACAATTTCTAGCCCAAAACTTTGAGATAGTTTCCGCGCTGGGGTAGCATTGTACTTTTCACCGTTTTTGATTTGATAATATTTTAATAGTAAGTCCCAAGCCGTCAAAAACCCCCCACCGGCAGAACTTCTGGCTGGAAAGCAGTTCACGAATGGAATGAGACTTTGACTTCGGCCAACCTAGGTAGTGCCATTAGTTATTACAAATCCACAAATTTCGAATTGAGTGAATTGATTATGTACACACAAGCATCAAGCCATGTTCCAGAAGATTTCCAAGAGCTGTTGCTAAGTCCTTTCTGACGGCTGCTGTTAGTGCTTGATTGCATACGATCGAGGGTGAATCTTCACAGTCAGAAGTGTAGTCACCCTCTAAAGGAACTTCAGGCAGTGCAGCTAAATTATAAACCCTTGCAATTGCAACCTCCAACGCTGCCCGAAGGTCTCTGAAAAGTATTATGAAACAGTCAATTTCAGAGTACTAGAGACAAAATTCACATCATGTCAAACTGCAAAAATCGACATACCCCCAGTGGTTTCCTTTTGGATACTTTTTCATAGAGTTCATATTAAAATGATTTGTAGAACATCCGAATTGAGCCACAGCAAACATTTGAATAAGTGTTAGAGCCTTCCTCATTAACTGAATCGTTCTTGTTCGAAGCTATAAAAATTCGAATCCATAGAAAAGATTGATTACTATATGTAATTTAAAGACAAACACAATGTTACTCAACACATATTTATTAACCAACCTCTTCTTCGTCATGTTCGTGACCACAGTCTAGGTCCGACGGCTCTACTTTACCATTTAAACTTGTAGCACTGTGATTCGGACACCCACACGAACAAGTTCCTCCCCCATGCAAATATTGGATGAATCTTTCAAGGTCTGAAATCTGTGTTTTGAGTTGTTCTACTAGTTGCTCTTTCATCTTAATTGGACTAACAAGCTATGCAAAACGATTTTTAAATATGACCTTGGTATATTTTGTTCAAAATTTAATACAAACGAAGAATAAGTAATAACGTACATCACTAAAAGCCTGGTCAACCTGAAACTTTAGATCGTCATTACTAAGCTTCTCCAGTTCATCTCCATTCAGATTCAGCTTGTCCTTTAGTTGCTCTACAAAAGTCGAAAATTAAGTACATGGCCGCCAGTTATAAAGAATTCCTCGAATAAGGACAATAAGGTAGAGATTGATAACAATGATAACTCACCAACAACAAGTCTATGGCGCTCCAGAATTACACTCTGTGGAAGCCCTGCTTCGCCAGTCTCATATGCGTATGATTCAAGCTCTTCTAATTGAAATTTTAATTGTCCAATCAAATCCTGCTGCTTTTCTCTTTGTATTTTCATTTTCTCTTTCATATCCTCAATATGGCAAGGGCCATCTGAAGATCCAATTCGATCTGTCACAGCCGACGGGATCCCTCGGAATGTAAAGTCTTCAAGGTCTCTAAGCAAATTTTCCTTTTCTTTCACTGGAGCGGCTACGATTTGTTGGATTCTGAACTGGACCTGCAAATTCGGGATGAAATTCGTTCATAAACTATTCAGACTTTTAATTGCTCACTGCTTGACCTGCATTTTTATCAATACAATTTTGAAACGTAAAAGTACTGCACCAGGGCTATTCATTTTCATAAATTTCATCGACTATTGTCTAGGCTTAAAATTGTCGAAGAAACAGTTTGATGTGTGATGGTTAGGGTCGTTTTAGTTTAGTCATGTAAAATTAAAATTTCAGAAATTACCACACCGCCCCTCCCTTCCTAGATTTGATCGTTAATGGGTACATGAAAACGATAATTTGTGCGGCCTTTAACCTTTTAAGATTCATATTTACGGTTCCATGAATTTTAGAAAGTCTCACCTGGGCAAAATGTGTAGTTAGAGCCAATAGGGCTGATGTTAGCTGTTCGTGGTCCTCTTTCATTTTTAGCATGTCAATTTGATTTTCACCACTGCTACGATTCATGTACCAAGATTTTGAATTAGATATCAATGGCGAATATTTGGCTTATAATAAAACCATCACTGGCTATAAAATATGAAATGTGATTTTAGTACCATTCAGTAGGAGAACAACAGAATGAATTCTGATCTTTGTCCGCATCCGAATCATTCGCCCCTAACGGAGCCCATCGTTCTGGACGTGATTTGGTGCCCTCCCAGTCGTTCCATTCTTCTTCAAATTCTCCATCCTGAGCTCCAGCTAAACTTTCCCGACTTCCTGAGACTTCTTTCTCCAAACTTGTCGCCATTATCTATGGCACAGTCGAATGAAAATTAAAGTGAAAGGTGATGCATGAAAAAAAATCAAAACCCATTCTTATTTCTTACCCAATTCAAGAAAGTTAAATGAGCTGAATGGGTTTCCAATCAAATAAACTAATTCAATACCTCAAAATATCAAAGGTTTCGAGGAAACTCAAATTAAATTATGCCTTTCAAACTTCAAAGAACATAATTGAATGCCTAAAAAGAACTTTCGAATATCATTGGCTGAAAAGTGTAGATGTCAAGATTTTACAGAAATATTTTAACCTGCAGCTCATGACACTTCCTTTCCATCGTGCCTCAATACGATATTAATACTGAAGAACTTCAAATTCTTTAAAATTAAAGTGAATAATATGGGCCATGATCTTTTAAGCCCCTTTTTTCTATTCAGTGATTTATGGTAGAAATTTCAACAGGGTTTCCGAAAAATGCCTTCAACCTATGTGAAACACAGGAAAGACTATGCACTACCAAGACACAAGACAGTTGACAGTTTTGAACAGTTCAACCCTTTGAAAATAATGATGAAACTGGTATAAAAATACCTCGGTTCACCAGGCTAGTTTCGCAAGATGGGAAATGGAGAAAAAAGGTGAGAGAGATCTGTCAATCTTGGGACCCACGTTATCAATGTTGCTTTCACCATATATGAAAAAGAAAGTAGGTGGTAGGGAGTGAAATATAATAGCATTTGTCCCAGATGGAGAAAAGGATTTGTTTCTTCCAGTTTGAAGACTACGTCACTGAGAACATATTTAGGTATCTTCCTCATACAGATGGAAATGTGTAGGAGTTCCATTTCCAGATGTACGTAAGCCGATTTCCCATGTACTCCGGAGTTGAAGTTGAACGAGAATAATAAAGACACTAACCAAATAAGAATTCATCGATCGATACTTCTACCTCAAGAACGGGTCCCAATCCCAATGGTCCCATGCCAGAGGGAAGTCAAACCATTTCTATGATCTCAATCAAGCCCACTAATTACACCCTTGCTTGGTTCACCCACATAATTGAATCTCGATTAATATGCAATACCAATTCACTCTGAAAAATGTCATTATTTTACCCTCATAGAAAACGTGATGAAAAACTCTTGCCTCGTCTAAAATTATGAATATGACTATGAATAATGCCAACGGATACGGATAAGATGCATGCATTTGACAATAATTGGCAGGAAATCTTAAACCACAGATACAAGTTTAATTTAATTTAAGATATCAACTATAACTTTTAGAAGGCTTGCCTTCGGGAAAAAAACTATCATTTGTAATATGGTTCCATGAAAATATATTTTCATATGTAAACGTAGCGTTAGTGTTTGAAAACCAGGCAAAACCTAAAGATGATCCACACATCAAAAAATAAATAGTAGAATTTCTCTGCAACACATATTTAATTTCTATTTCGGTTAATTTCAACTAAGACAGCTTCCAAGACTACTAGTCATTTTAAACTTGCTAATGGATAACTGGCCATCCTACTTTAACAGCACCTTAACAGCTATATCATTTTTTGATAGAACCATTAAAAGAACCAGAGTTTACATTTTTTGCTGATCTATTAAATTATAAGGGTATACGGAACATTGACGTTGAATTCCTTGGTCAGTTCAAATTATTAAAAATACATGTTCCATAGGGCAAACAATTAAGTTCAGTTAAAATCACAAATACATCACAACATGTACATAAATATAATATTAGAGGCTTTTTACAGGTATTAGCAATTGTATACAACATATTATACACATGAGTGTGGGAATTGCACAATTGAACGTGGAAACATATTGTAGAATTCTCTTAGACTAAACTTGGAGTTTGAAGCAGTCAACAGTTGAATGAGTATTTTCTTTGAACATGAAAGTCAGCTTTAAGTCTCTAGAAGTTCTTATTGAAGTACTGTATGACAGTTCATATGTAACAATGTAACATAGGTCTACAGACTTAATTTTAGGTCGAAAATGTTTGATAGCAAGCAGCATCGGGGTTAAGAATATTATATCTTTAAGCATACAGTGCATTCGTAAGAGTAAAGCTTGACCATAGAATCTGTTTACAAGGCCTCTTAAATGAATATAAAATGATGAGTTAGTTGATAACTTCATTCCAGTGTAATCAATGTCTTACTTTTTCTTGGTTATTTGAAAACTAAGTTACAGCAAGACAACAATTTAATTAAACTCTAGAGCTAGCACATTATGGTATCCGTGTAGGTTTTATAATAAAACTAAATATACATTTTTTATAGTTTCGAAACATTCAACAGTTTTAGACTGATTGCAGGTCATTATGGGAAAATCAAATTATTATCTTCATAAAATTTAAGACAAAACTTGACTAGTAAATAAGCCCAGTGAACAGTGTTGATTAAACTACATAGATAATAGGAAGATGATATATAGATGACAGAATGTTGTTTTAAAAAATATTGAGCACGGGTTTCGGCAGATCCAATCGTAAACTGGATCGAAAGTTCGCGTTACAAGGTAGCATCATAATTTGTTACTAGGTATTTGATTTCAAGAGTGGAAATCCCAGTAAAAACAAAAGTTCTTCTGTAATATTTCCCTAGATTTCTGAAACATTCTTCACATATCACATTTGTGTACAAGTGGATTAAAATAGGTACCAGGCACCAATGAGACCGATCTAAGCAAAGCAAGTAATTGAAATTTGTACATCGGAATAGGGTCATACCAATAACTAATCTAAATTGGTGGTAGCACTTGCAATATTAAATACCCACAGTACGCCAGGATAGAGTGTGCATGGTGTGTTTGTCGATAGTTCAATACAATAAATAATCGTTTTAAGAAGGTCCTACAGCAGTCACGTTTTTTATATACTCTGGAGAAATGCCTCTACTTTTCATAAAACCGGTAAGCTGCTCTGGAATTTCGGCCAATACCTCTTGCGCTAACTTAATCTTTGCCATTCGCTGGGTTGAATCAGTCGGTTGATTCAAACTTCCTTGTCCCTGTTGTTGGATAGTTGGATTGTATTGATTACCGGGCCCCATTCCAGGTCCCACGGTGGCGTTCATCCAAGAGTAAGCGTCTCTGTACGGTACGAACTGCACTATGTCTCTAGCTGCATAACGTCCATTCGATGAAAGTCGAACAGAATCCCCGTCCAACTCTTCCATGGCTTCAAAAACTGCTCCCCCAACTTTACACAGATTGTCAATGTAAGATACAAATTTCGAATGACAATATTTTTTACTGCTCTTACCTCCAATTATAATGATGGACAATGGAAGGGTTGAAGCGTTCACAATAGCCTAGATGATCGATTTATCTTTACTCATTGCCTTATTGTGATAGTGTAATAAATATTGTACAATTGATGCATTTATTACCTCCTTCGTATTTTGCATGTCCGTGATTATACCGTCGGTTACTATCAACAAGACATAATAATGATCTCCATTCTGAGTCTGAGCTGCCATGTTAGCTACATGATTGATGATCGGGCTGAAATTGGTTGGTCCGTACATCTGTAAGTAAAAGTATATCACCATTGATGAATACAAAACTAATTTTAGTACGATAGTTGACGAAAGCTTGAGTAGATGAGACACAAACTACTCCATTGCGTACTTGGATAAGCCTGATGCAGTTTCTAAAAGAAGAGAGAATGAGAGACTATGAGAGTTTTTCTAATAGGATAGCCAAATTGAGCACGTTAAAATCACTATTACCTGTAAGATTCTAATACACCAGGAATTCCAAAACAGTACGGTGATTCTTGAAGAGTGACGAAAAAATTGTGAGACACAGCCCCATGAGGAGGAATTCTTGCACCAAACCCCAGTACAGGAAACATCTTCTTGCTATCATAGTCTTGAATTATTTCTCCAACTGATTGAATCGCTTGCTCATAAGGGTTCGGCCAACTAGCGCTATTTGAGAAGTGGTGCAAAGATGTCATGTCACTTGGATCTCCATTAGAAGCTGTGGAATAAGATATCGTATTAATAGTCTTTTAATAAACAAAACTCAACAAATTTTTCCGTAAGGAAATATAGGAAGTAGTTCATTTACATGTAAAGTCAATGGCAAAACAGCAATGAATTTTTGTCCCTTTTTGAATATAGTCGACGAAGGTGTAAATCGGAGAAACTTTGCAGCTTAATATAAGGAAGGTGGAGTTGCTTTCCTGTGAGGAACAAGATTTTGGACACAAATGACATTTGCATTCATAGTTTTTAGTTTGTAAATTTAAATATATTTCATAGACTATACCCTTCCATCTGAACGTAGCAATTTGACCCCACCACCACTTCCAAGAGCCAAGAGCTTGTTTAAGTCTGTGACAAGGGTTCCAATAAGATTGTTAGTACCACTCTGTTTGCCATCATAACAATCTATTTTTAGTCCACGGTCTTTGTCTCCATTACACCTTAAATCAAGGAGTAAGATTAAATAAGCAAATATCTATGCATCTGATAAAATGATGAAATAAACTATTTAAAACTTACAAGCTTCTCACGGTTATTGTAACTGGCAGCCAAGTTGGTTCAGGGCCTACAGTTTTCTCACTCCGATAAACCACCACATACTTAGAAGCTTCGTTTACTTTTGAGATGACGTAAAATACGTTAGGGGGAAATATACAACAGCTTATCGATCCAATTTCACTTCCACCAAACTTAAATGTCACCTACATCATCAAGTAATATGTTTAAAATTCATAAAGTTAGGTCACAACAGATTCAAATAATCAAATGACTTTATACTTCATCTTTTAGTGATGAAAGTTCTTCAGCCATTAGCATGATAGTACCACAATTCTTTGGTTGTGCTCCCGTAGGGGACACGGGAACAGTAAGATTTTGAGACAGAGGAAGAGACAAGCCTACAGAGCCAGAAGAGACGACTAGAGCTAATGTAGTTTCAGTGAATCCTAAGAAGTCATGATCCGCCAAGCTGTTGCTTAGACTGTCTATGTCATACAATTCAAATCTCAGTGGTTGCTGCTCTTCAAATCGATACTCCATTGTAAGCTTTAGAAATCAGGGAAACACTATTTAAATCTTAAACCTCAAAATATGAATGGTCTCACAACAACATATACCTTTTTAGCAAAGTCAGGGTTAAGGTTATTTTGCATCATCTCTGTTCGAAGAAGCTCGACCCAGTGAACAGCTCCTCGAGACCTATGGTAGACCACACACATTGGATCGCTCTTGGATAAAATGTCTTTATCTAGCAGATTTCTACAAAAAAATATAACAAATTATTACATTTATTTCAATGGCAAACCAAAATTTAGCAATTTCATTCGGATTTCAGAGTATTTCGTAGCATCAAATTATCCCTTCATTCATCATCATTTCGTCATCATTTCATGTTTATTTCCAAACAAAACTAAACTTTTGAATTCTGTTTCAAAAATAATGACTAACTAGGCTTGTATTTCGAATGCATCTACTTTCTATGCTACTCGAACATTACTTACACAAGTTACACAGTACTTCTCTAATTCCCTATTGACTTGATTATGAACACACTTACATATCCGCCTCCGCCTAAAAAATAAGACGCATTCTTTCTAGACATTTTAACTTTAACTATTAAGAGCAAAGATCTCATACATATCACGTACATAAAATTTTACTCGCGTATTGAATTAAAAAATATCGTAAACATGACGGTTGTCGTCATCGTTTCAATTCCAGTTTCCAGTCACAATACTCACAATCTCACAATGACTCATAGCAGAATCATTACAAAATCTACACCCTAAACCTATGACTAATTACAGGACTAGCAAAACCTACATGTAATCCATCATGAAACAGTGACGTGACACACAAAACACAAACAAAGGTGGTTTAACCAATTTTGAACTCACCTGCATGAAATGGTAACCTCGACAGTGGAGGTCGGGATGATGGCCGTTCCTGGGTCAAATCGGTTATCCATTTCTATCTGTGAACTTAAGTCTTAATTTTAAAATGGGACTAGTGAGTGACTAGCCTCCTAATTTCTATATTAATAATCTCAATTAAATGGAAAACAAATAGAGAGAGTGAGATAAACAACTCAAGAGCTCTATCACCTATACACTATGTCCAGCCAAACTCTATCCAGAAAGTGGAATTAAAAAGAGAATCGATCCCCACACTCAACTTTACCGCCTCCCTCCTGAAAAACATTCAACACATTTTTGAGAAATTTTTTTGGGGGCCTTGTCAACTATATCCATACCGGCAAGAATAGGATCAACACAGGATTTTCACTATTAAATTTCTACAGTTATTGATAGTAAAATAATAAGCTGGAAAGAGTAATCAAGTGGGCCTAGATTATAGATTGGAAACATGTCGACGAGCAAGTCAAATTCTAATGACCACCAGAATAATGGTTCTAATGAGAATTCAGGTAAAAAAAATGATAAGATTAATATTTTTAATGTGTAATGATGTATTAATTACTAGTTATCAGAGGATGGATAGTAAACTTGATTGTTTTTGTTGGGTTTGCAGGTATGATTGAAGACTCTGAGTTGGATGAATGTAGGGACCACTTTAAGAAAAACAATCGGATTAAAGAGTACTCTGTTCATTCTTGTAAGATCCACTCGGTCGCTTGGAACTGCGATGGTCGACGACTGGCATCCGGGTCGTTTGACAAAACTGTAGCACTCTACCAGTTAGAGAAAGATAAATTGGTAAACATTTTAACAATAAAATAGTAATAAAAGTGATTAACGGTACTTCTAAGATATCGTCGGAGATCTAAGGGAAATGTTTTATTATTGAAATGCTGAATGAGGGGGGGGGTATGATCAATGGATCGTTGAAATATCTTTGTTTTATGATTGCTTTAGAGACATGAACATTTATTTCGAGGGCACACAGATTCAGTTGACCAACTTTGTTGGCACGCGACCCATCCTGACCTTTTGAGCACAGCAAGTGGGGACAAGACCGTGAGGCTTTGGGACGCCAGAACCCAGAAAAATACGGAGACCTTTAATACGAAAGGGGAAAATATTAACATCACATGGAGTCCTAATGGACATCATATAGCTGCAGGAAATAAGGAAGATCTCATTACATTTATTGATATTAGAGCAAATAAAATTGTTCACGAACAACAGTTCAAGTTTGAAGTCAACGAAATAACTTGGAATCCAGAATCCAATCTATTTTTCTTAACAAATGGGCAAGGGTGCATTTGTATCCACGAGTAAGTCTCTCTTTCATTTTGTTCCAGTCAAATGAGTTTTGTTTTTTTTTGTATTTACGTGTTTTTCTATAAATCTGTAGATATCCAGGGATGAAAGAGGAATATGTGATACAAGCTCATCCTGGTAATTGCATTTGCATTGAATTCCACCCATCTGGGCAATACTTTGCCGTAGGGGCAGCAGACGCCGTAGTATCTTTATGGGACGTTAAAGAACTGGCTTGTATACGAACGTTTACGGATTTGGACTGGCCAGTTCGCGCAATCAGTTTTAATCATGATGGGACCCTTATTGCTTCCGCATCTGAAGACTTAATGATTGATATTTCTCATGTAGAAACTGGAGAAAAAGTATGCAATGTCTAACATTTTATAAATATTAAATACCTACATGCTAATACTGCAGCGGTTAACTTTGTTTCTCTTCCGCAGGTATTTGACGTCCCTGTAGAGTCTCCTACGTTCACTGTAGCGTGGCATCCGAAAAAGAACTTCCTAGCATATGCATGTGACGATAAAGACAAGTATGAAAGAGATAGAGATAGTGGATCTTTGAAAATTTTCGGTCTTCCTTCAGATTAATTCAACTTCATTACCGTAAAAAAATTCACTATTTTTAGAAACTCAATATAGTTAGACTATGTATCAAAATTTCATCATCTGTGAATGTGTCCATTACCCTAAAAGAAAAAGTACTATATATATGGTTAATTGTGTAAATGTTTAATATAAGGTGGTGACTTAATACATTTTCGTAATTAAAGTTTTGTCACACCTCATTGTGTTTTAATGTTGTATAGATTCACGCATTTTTTCTGTCATTACAAGTGGCATATTTTGGGCAACTGATTTATTTCATCGTTAAATACAATTTTTTTTCTTGAAGTCGTCAAATTAGACTGGCACCATAGTTAAGAATTTTGTTACTGAATTGACATCATTATCTAGTATATGCATGGAAATATCAGGATTGGTTTCTTACAAAATGTGACTTAATTGTACCCGTTACTTTATTACTTTCTTCGACAGAGCAGAAAGTTTATATAACTCGCTTCAAGGGAGTGTGGACGATTTTGAAAAACATTTGCTTATTTTATGGCAAACGTTACTAACCGATGAAGCTGTAGTTCGATTTATAACGGCTTCAGAAGATGTACTACTAGGAGTAGGACTTGAAGATTTTTCTTTAGAAATGGACCCAGTTTCAAAAGAACTTGATTTCTGAATTTTACTCTTCGGTTTTTTAATTTGTAAAATCCGATGGTGGACTGCGTCCACGACACAACTTTTTTCACTGCCTTCCATTATTCTGAATTGAGATTCTTTTTAAAGATATCTGGAATATAATTATCAAAGAAACTAATGAATGGTTTGGAAATCATGTGTAGACGACAGGAGTACGGCTATAATTTGCCTTCCATTAAATGTTAATAAAGTTCTAAATAATCATCTTATTCTGTATGGTGGGTACTGTTCATTGACATTCAGTTCATACAGTGTGGACCATTTGAATTCCCATGAAGCAAACACACAACTGTTCTTATTAGAAGTAGTTCCTTCAAGAAAGACCACCTTGATTGTTAAAAATATAGTGTGACAAAAAAATCATCCTTTATCTTATCAGTTTTAGCTAATAAAATCTGGCGCTACTAAAACAAATATCAATTGGCAAAACATATCTCTTGAAATGTTAAAGATTTATTAATTGCATTCGGAGTTAAAACTCAATGTAAAGTAAACATTGTTATCAATCTGCATGGATAACGAAAATCACTCTTTCAGAATCCATACTGACCATACTAAGGTTAACCTACTAACCCAAACCCAATCTTTTTATCTTGGACATTTAAATGATTGAGTTCGAACCCCAACTCCCCTCACATCAAATTGACAGAACTCGATACCTACTAATTCACGGTTAACCCAATCACTTGCTTCCAAAACCTTTGAAAGTTATTGTGGAAACAAAATTTTGAAAATAAAAATTATTCGATTTACCTCACCTCACCCGTAAATGTTATTAGAAAAGTTACACCTTTAATAATTAAAGGAAATACTTACTGATTGATTTGAGATCGACCTGGTGCCGAGGAATCAAGATGAAGTATCAGTGGGTGATTAATGACAGAGAATTATAACAAAACCCAACATCAATTCAACTCCCTTTTCTCCAAATTTCCATTTCGTTTATCTTCATCTACTTATTAAATTTAGAATGAACAAACATTTAAAGGTGATGTAAAAATGTATTCAAGAGTTTATATATTAATGGTTAAACCTTAATCAGGTGCAGGAACACACGATCGGACGAACTTTCTTCACACTTATATTAGATTATTTGGAATGTTATTAAAATAATTTTTACTACTTTTTAACAAGAATTACTATTACGAACAACTTATAATTGTTCGACTCCCGGAGCAACCGCAAAAAAATCTGTAATCCCTCATCCTCATCCCTCTAGTATATTTCTCTTTAGTAGGGCGTACTGAATCCGAAAGCCATGGAATGGAATTGTGAATTACCCAATTCACTATTCAATCCAATATTCTAATACCATCTTATAGTATGCATCTTACTATCTTAAGCGTGAATTAACCGATTTTTTATCATGAAACATAAAACACTACTTAATCCTTCATAATTCTTTAAAAAATTCGATTGTAGAGATTCAATATTCAATGAGTAATTTCAGTGTATTCGAGATGAATTTGTTTTGTAGAGCCAGTTTATAACGATTGGTATATATAGTATTTTATAATTATTATTATTAGCTCTAAAAAAAAGTCTTGAGATTACCGTTCCTTCCTAGCCTTTATTCACGAATTTACTAAATGGGGATATTTGTTGAATACCACTCACTTGTAAAAAAACATCAAATCATTGACTAATTCGAAAAATTTGAAACACTTTATTCATTATTTTGTTTTCGAGGGATCTGATTTAGATTTTAGGGCATAAACGTTGTGCATTCTTAAATGCATCTTACTTAAATGTACGTCGTTTTGTTGCTACTTAGACCTTCAGAGCTTTATGATTTAAAATCATGCATCAATATTTCGTTTATTGATGGGAATACAATAGAATAACACGCTAAGGAGTTACAAAATCTTAGACTGTCAACTGTGAAATCATTTACAATATTAAATATCCATACTTAAAACTTTATCTGATTTAAATCTTGCGAATCAACGAATAAATCATGAACTAAGTAATTATAGGTATTCAAAAAACTAAGGTCTTACAGATAGTAATATTTTTGTTCTTTCAATAAAATTCAATGGACTACAAGAAACAGACAAATTTTTTTACAATTATTTTCCAGCTAAGGGCTTTCATGATTAACTAATTTTAACTGTTAACAAATAACTCAATCATACATTATGAGAAATTTTTTGCGCACTTACGAAACAAAAGATATTTAACATAAGATTTGGATCAAAATTTGTTTTGATACTGCTGTTTAGCTGCTATGAGCTCAAGCTGACGACGAGCTTCACATTGAGGAAAGTTGGCCAAGTCGAAGTATTGAGGAGCGATCCGTAAAAACCAATCTGGTTTACAATCCGTCACTGTGCGTATGTAATTCTTTGTAGTAAGTACAAACTCGTTGTACACTACCCACTCTGGCTTGTGGTCAAGGCAAGTAGAGGGGTGGAGTTGAACTGTCTGATTATCTTTGATGGTAAGATATTGGCCGTTTCTTTCGAGATGGGCAACCTGTTTTCAATAGAATATAGAATATCCGTTTAATGCATACATTTATACAAACAAATTAAGCTTTAAATTGTACTCAATGGGATTTTCGAAATTTCTAGTCCACAAATTTCTTCACCGACATTTTTATCGAACTAGTCTATACGCTGGTATCGGAAAACCGGAATATAGTGGTTTGTGTAAATTGGCAGTCGGTTCTGAACCATTTGTCACATATCATAATAACCAAGCATTAAACTGTGATTTAACCATGAAGTAACCTAATGTCTTTACTACTGGATTGCACAAATATTTTGACGTTCCTATCTATTCGACGTTCGAGATCTGGAGATGAAGTTCTGGAGAAAACGGTCAGTTTATGGAACTAAATATAAGAATGAAAATTTTCGAAAAATTCAAAAACACTACTTTACCTGCATGAAAAATCCGGCGACTAGGGCTTTACGGATATTCACGTAGTACTCACGAGAAGTGAATTCGGTTGAACTTCTCTTTAAATTAAATCGATCCATGATACGAGATAATTGTTGCCGTACATTGTCAGCTGATTTCAAACTTCGGTAATTGACAAAATTATCATAACACCATTGAGGATCCTCGTGATCTGAAAGTTTGAATATTCGACAGTTTAAAAAAAACTTTACTGAATGAAAGAAAATTACAACGAGTACTTACTTTGCTTAAAAGCATGGAAAACGTTTAAAAGTGTAAGATGATCTCCGTCAATGTGAGCGAAACGTAGCTTCGCGTCATCCGCAGCCTTTTTCGTATCATTAGGTCGTACAAAACATTGTGGAACTACAAATAATTCCAAATAATAAGTCAAACATTGTAACCAACCTTGAATTCGAAATAGTACAATCAACGACTAACCAGAAAGCATTGCAGTAATTGACAGTATTTCATTGGAGCAATCATACTCGGTAGATGCAACTAGCATTTTTGATAGTTGTGGATCCAAGGGAAATTCCGCCATCATTGCACCCAACTCTGTGAGGTTCCCATCATCATCCAGTGCAGCCAAATAATTTAAGAGCTCTAATGCCCTCATAAGTGTTTCAGGAGCAGGTGGATCCATAAAATCAAAATGAACAAGATCTTCGATACCAACCTTCTTCAAGTTCAATACAACTGATCCCAGATTAGATCGAAGAATTTCTGGGTATGTGTTGTCTTGCATTTCGTTCTTGAATGCTTTTTCTGTATATAATCTAGGAATAAAAATACAAATTTTACTCTAAACTCAAACTGTGTAAGGGACGACATTCTATAACACATTGAAATATCTTACCGGAAACATTTTCCAGGCCGAGTTCGTCCAGCACGACCTGCTCTTTGCTGAGCAGATGCTTTACTGATAGGAGAAACCAATAGAGACTCAACTCTGATACGGGGGTTGTATACTTTCTGCTTTGCAAACCCAGGATCAATCACAAAAACTACTCCATCAATCGTCAAAGATGTTTCTGCAATATTTGTGGATACCACAATCTACAAGTAACAAGTTGTAATTTAAATTTTACTATACAGCAAATAATTATTACTAAGATACATGAATTCAAAATTTTTAGATTTTTAAATACTCACCTTCCGTCCTATCGCTCCGTTAGCTTTTCTTGGAGGTGGAGCCTCAAAAATCCGTTGCTGGAGATTAGGTGGTAATGTCGAGTAGAGAGGAATGCATTTAAGTTCGCCTACTTCAGGTCCTAGATTGTCAATTTCCCGTTTAATCCGTTTACAAGCCTCTTCGATTTCTTCTTGGCCAGTCAGAAATAGTAAAACATCCCCTTCAGTTTCTTCACACATATGAATTTGAATAACTGTTCGTATTGCTGCTTCCAGATAGTCCCGCTCTGGTTCGGGGGTGTAAAATATTTCCACGGGATGAGTTCTACCAGGAACATTCATCAACGGAGCGTTGTCGAAGTATTGCTAAATAGATAAAGACAAATACTTGAATGAAATTCACTGCCAACTTATACACAATTACTTGAAGTAACTAATATAAACACTATATTACGTTAACTAGTAATAAATTTATGTCTACCTGAAACTTTCCAGCGTCCAAAGTAGCAGACATTACAATCAATTTTAGATCGCTCCTCTGTTTAATAACTTCCTTTAGGACGCCCATTAATATATCAGTAGCAAGGGTTCTTTCGTGAGCTTCATCGAGCAAAATGACTTGATAAGATTCCATCATAGGTTCGGACATTCCTTCTCTAAGTAACATACCGTCTGTCATGTACCTGTGAAACAAATACAAGGGTTTAGAAAAGAAAAGTGCACAGAAAATTATAAATAGCAATAACCTTAGATTTAGATTAATAATACACTTACTTCAATACAGTTTTGGAGCAGGAACAGTCCTCGAAACGAATACTGTATCCAACCTCTTGACCCAGACAAACATCCATTTCTTCAGAGACACGTTGTGCGACAGACATGGCAGCTACTCTTCTAGGCTGGGTACAGGAAACCCCCCGTTTCCCAACAGCTCGAGCATATTCTACACACCACTGTGGAATTTGAGTGGTTTTTCCAGATCCGGTTTCCCCAACTAGTACAATTATCTGATGTTTATGTATGAGTTCCATGAACTTGTCTTTGTACTCCCAGACAGGCAGTTGTCTCCGCTTTTTCAGTAACTCATAGTACCTTGGAGTATACATCATTCCAGAGTATGGATTGATCTGTACAACAGGCTTCACTTGCTCAATAGCTCGAAGAGGTTTATCATTTTCAGTATCCTCCAGTTTCCTGTCGATATAAGTTTAAAAATAATTTCTACGTTTTCGGCTTTTCCTGTTCCATATCGAACTACATAAATTCAGTTAAAAATCACATTACAATAAAACTTACGGTTTCTTTGTGTTACTCGCAGTATCAGCAACATCCAAACGTTGACGGCGACTTGCCATGTTCTCCAAATTTGTGCCAATTAACACTAAATGCCAAAAATATAGGATCAAATTACTTATAATTCCTCAAACTTTCGTAGAATTCATTCGTCAATTACAAATCAACAACCTCCGCTGTTAATTGTAATAAAAAAATTACACATCTATAAATCGAAATTACATACATTAGAAATTAGAATCTTCCACAAATTATAAGCTTTCCACGTGGGCCTCTTCTCCTTCCAGCACAATTCACGGAAGTTTCACCTTGAACTCTCCTACTCGACCGTTCTGAACTAATTATATAAATAACCTGTGACCCCTGGATAAATTTGATTGACCTCTGAACCTGAAGTGAGGAAAATAAATTCACCCTTCAGGCCTCGATGCTTTATGAGTAGTTGTCTGCGTGAAAGGAGGAATGAGTGAAAGTGCTGAGGGAGCAGCGCCAATAAGTAGAGAGAAAATCATTGGTCGTTTATTGAAATTTTGAGAGGCGGTGGACTGTGGAGAGCCTAGGCGCTCTTCTCAAATAATCTCATGCACATGCACGCACGTTGGGAGTGTGGACAGGCCTCATCAAACAGAAAGAACACACGAGCTCACACCAGGACAGTACATAATACTATAAATATATTTGGGTGGCATAAAAAGTTATTTTAAATACCATTTGCCTTACTTAATTGAAAGAATTAAGAAGGTACTAGTTACACCCACAAGTAAACTTCACTATGGTCCAGTTTCATGAAATGGGTCTGGACGACCGTCTTCTTAAGGTATCCATTCAATTCAATCTACGTTCCGAATATTACGATTACTCTCTACTGTGTACTGAGCAAGGTTTCAATCTTCAATATTGTTTTTTAAATAGTTCAAAATAGAAAATTGTCACAAAATTTTTGCTATGATGAAAGATGAAAGATTTTTGGAAATTGGAGTTTTCATAAAAATTAAATCAAGAATTAACTCAAGAGATTACGTTAAAAAAAACTTTCAGATTTCAATTTACTTTACTAATTCATGAGTAATTTACTGATTCCGTTTCTGTATCTGGATCAAATTGAATCCCAAGTGTAGTGCTTGTGACTTGATTTAAATGTAGTATGTATGTGATTACAGGCGGTAGCACAGCTGGGATGGAAAGAGCCTACACTTATCCAGGAAAGAGCAATACCTCTTATATTAGAAGGGAAGGATGTGTTGGCAAGAGCAAGGACGGGGTCGGGGAAAACTGGAGCCTTTGCTGTTCCAATTCTTCAAAAACTTCTGAATATTAAAAGTACAGCTCGGGAGCAGAATATTCGGGCTGTGGTCTTAGCTCCAAGCAAAGAGCTATGTCATCAGATATGTAGCAATTTTCTCCAACTGGCCTCATCTTGTACAAAAGATGTCAAGATAGTGGATATTACTTCGACCGCCTGTGAAATAACTGCCAAGTCTCTACTGAGTGAGAAGCCGGATGTGGTCATCTCAACTCCTACAAGAATATTGAGCCATTTACAGAAAAAAAATTTGGACCTCAAGGAGTCGCTCGAGTTACTTGTTATCGATGAAGCAGATCTCGTGTTTTCTTTTGGATTTGAAGAGGACCTCAAAAAACTCATTGGTCACTTTCCAAACGTGTACCAGGCTGTTTTGGCTAGTGCCACACTGTCTGAAGATGTTATTGAGCTTAAAAAGCTTCTTTTACATAATCCTGTCATTCTAAAGCTTCAGGAGCCTTTGATTCCGTCATCTTGCCAACTAGCACATTATGTAATAAGGGTAAGCTAATTAAGTTGTTATGCTTTTTGTTATAATGTTATTTAATTTGACTTTTCTGAAATCTGAAATCATCTAACCAATGTTATTTGTTTATGGTCTATAGGCTGAAGAAGAGGACAAATTTGTTTTGATTTATGCCCTTTTTAAGCTCAGTCTTGTTAGGGGAAAGTCTTTAATTTTTGTTAACACGGTGGACCGATCTTATAAGCTTAAATTATATCTTGAACAATTCGGAATTACTTCTTGTGTCCTGAATTCAGAGCTGCCTCAGATGTCAAGATGGCACACGGTCCAGCAGTTCAACCTAGGCGTGTACAACATAATAATTGCAAGCGATGATCGCCTTTTGGATGAGAAACCCCCTGCAGAGCCAGTTAAAACGGAAGGGTAAAAATTATAATTAAAAATATTTGAGGCTTAGCATATGGGGTTTGAAGAAATAAGAAATTAAGTACCTAGTTACTTCATTTATTTTAGAACCGAGGAAAGTACTAGCAAGAAGTCTGGCAACAATAGAAGGCGAGATAAGGAGTCTGGTGTAGCACGAGGGATCGACTTTCAGTTTGTTTCAAATGTAATCAACTTCGACTTCCCTCTTGATTCTTCTTCCTATTTGCACAGAGTAGGGCGGACGGCTCGAGGAAACAATCAGGTACAACCGCAGAATTATTCCTAGCGAAAAGTTTAGTGTTCTCTAGTAGATACTACTGGTAATACTAAAATCAGTCTGTTGAGTCTTCTTCACCTGTTATTATTTCTTTTAGGGAGCTGCTTTGTCGTTCATAAGTATAAAGGAAGAGGAGTTAGTTCAAGAGGTAATTTGAAAAAGATTGAGTTTTTCTGAAATCGGGAAAATATCAAAGAAATGTTCTAGTTATAATTTTCACATCTCTAAATTAGGTTGAGGAAACACTAAAGGAATTAAGTGGAGATGCTGATTTAAAGATGAAGCCATTCAACTTTAAAATGGAAGAAGTTGAAGGCTTTCGTTACCGTGCAAAGGATGCTTGGAAAGCTGTTACTCGAATCG
The DNA here is from genome assembly GCA_034694785.1 of Agrenia bidenticulata. Classification (NCBI taxonomy): domain Eukaryota; kingdom Metazoa; phylum Arthropoda; class Collembola; order Entomobryomorpha; family Isotomidae; genus Agrenia; species Agrenia bidenticulata. The sequence continues at coordinate 59,892 of JAQFYM010000412.1, forward strand.
CTGTGCGAGAGGCGCGTATCAAGGAAATCAGACTAGAAATAATGAATTCTAATAAGTTGAAGGTAGTAAAATCTCGGAACCGTAATGTTGGAGGAACGAGTTAAAGATTTCTCGTTCTCATTTGAAATTGTTTTCACAGTCGTACTTCGAATTAAACCCTCATGATCTTAAAGCTCTGAGACATGACAAAGCCTTGAAAACGGTAAAGCAGCAACCTCACTTGAAAAATGTCCCCGAATATATTGTACCAAAAACTCTGAAGCATCTTGCTCGTGGCCGAGTCAGTGGGGGGGAAACCTCATCAACTGGATATCATGTAAACAGCAATAAGAATAGAAGGAAGCCGGCATCAAAAAAAGGCGCCGCAAAACGGGTACATATCATAATTTTTGATTTTATAAATCACTTTGAGTTCTTTCAATAGGCATTTGCTCTACGCTAACAGAATTCTATTTTTTGCAGAAACGCAAGGCTGACCCACTTCAGTCAATGGAGTTTAAGGGGTTGAACAAAAAACGAAAAAGGAAAAACACTGCAGACGACTAATTACGTTTTCTGTATTTTTTTATGCTAAATATTCATTGTGATGTATGGGAATTAAAATATCGCTCAATCGCTATTTAAACATCTTCCAACAAAGAATCTCATTAAATTCTCCTGCTTAAAATATGTAGATAGAGAGAGACGTCTTGAATGCCACCACTAACAACTAAAGGACTAACTAACTACTAACTTGTTATTCCTTTAACTGTTTTGAGTTATCTTGGAACCTTAATAGTAATTTATTTCAAAGGACAGATGTGTACAAAATTTGGGAGTAATGGGTCGATTTTTATAAATGTTAGAATTATTCGGGTAGGGTCAGCCCCCACAAGTCAATCCTTCAACCGATTTGGCCAATCTTCAAAAAAGATTGTTATTTGTTTTAAACGACAGGATTACAAAATTTTGGAATTGTGGGTCGATTTTCATAAATGTTGAAATTGGTCGGGTTGGGTTGGCCCCCACGGATCAATCCTTCTTCAACTAATTCGGCCCTTTTTCGAAAAAAATACTTTAATTTGAATCAAAGTACGGTTGTACAAAATGTGGCGGTTTTAAGTCAATTTTTATGCGTGTTGGATTTTATCGGAAGGGGTTGGCCCTACTGGGCCCATTTTTCAACCGATTTGGCCCTCTTCGAACTTAAATCGTAATTTTACTAAACTCATGTGTGCAAAATTTGTGAAGTGTGGGTCATTTCGTTCGTGTGTAATCGTTAGACAGACAGACAGACACGACGGTTACATAAGCCCTGGCTCGTGCTAAAAACGACAGTTTTTTTGGGCCCGCTTCCTTTCCTGCAATCTAATCTAACCATCAAGTGTCCTTTCGCCTTTGCAAGTAAGTATAGCGTATTTTTGTGCACTCGAGCACTCTAAACTTGTGATGGAACGGGACGGGTTCGTCGATGTATGAGCATGATTAATTTTGGGTAGGATACGTGGGATGTGGCATTTGGTTGTCATGGTAACCATGTAGAAAAGAATGACAAACCAGAATATAACAAAATGATTTCAGAGTAGAAAATCCATCGGCACAGGTTAGTTATTGTAAAAAGTTCGTGGCAGGTAGGCAAGGCATTTCATCTCAATTTTCATACATTCATCAGAGTTTTCATCATTCATCATAACAGTTTTCCATACGTTATAAGTCATCCCCGTCCATACCGCATATTCCATACCCTTGAATTCGACAAGAAACATTCTGAGCGTCATGGTAAGAGGAATTTTTGTCATTATTAATTCGTATAGTAGAGAAAAGGCTGGGATGAATTTTTATTTAATTTTCAAAATTTTCTATTTCAGCCGAACGACATGAATTTGAAACATTTAACTTCGCTCATCCCCGTTAACCCATCCAATCCATCCGACGATGTAAGTAATTAGTTCAAGTTATTATAGTTATGAATTATTCTTAATTTTTAGCAATCTAAGCTTTAACAAACGAGGGTTGTTTTGTATATTTCTCAGGCTGACGTTGAAAGAGCTCAAGCTCTTGCTTGGTCTCCGAATAGCCAGAAATTGGCGGTGGCCCGCACTGACAGAGTGATTCAGTTATTCGATGACCAAGGATGTGCAAAGGATAAGTTCGTTACACGACCTAGGGATACTAAGGTAATTCAGGATTTGAAGTAATTAATCCTCAGTTTGTAAATTACTTTTCTATGCTTCAGAATGGACCAAAAAGCTTCTTGGTCACTGCTTTGGCATTCTCCCCAGACTCTATTAACTTAGCTGTAGCACAGTCAGACTGCATGGTATTCATATACAAGATAGGCGAAGACTTCAAAATGAAGAAGGCAATCACCCATAAATTTCAACAGCCATCTCATGTGACTGCATTAGTGTGGCCTAATGAAGTAGAATTGATTTGTGGACTTACGGATGGAAAAATTCGACAAACCCCAATGGTGGGTTCTAAAGGACCAAAGACGAAAACAGCCTTCACTGGAGATGGCTGTGTTTCGGTTATTGTTACTAAGTATGCATTGTAAAACATCTAAATAATTAACTAAGTTCCTTAATTTAATGTTCTTGTTTCGATTTATTTCTAGTAACAACGGTACGGAGATGATAGCTTCATTTTCTGATGGCAAAATTGTGACTTTCAGCATCGGCAATCCAGATCATATGACTTCCGTAATTTCATAAAAATATAGATTTAAAATTTTATGATCATTAACATTCAGAACTACTGAAATTCTCTTTTAGAAACTGACAATCCGCCATCCCGTGCCTGCTGTAGCTATGGCTTTAGCAGGCGATTCTATTTTCGCTGGTGGCAGCGACATGAAAGTATTGATTTATGACAAATCAACCGGAAAAGTTCGTCAATCGTTTGATTACAGCAAAGATCTCAGCATATTCGATATGTCTTGTGCAGTTGCTAGTTTTAGTGGCATCACTGTCGTTTTTGCTGGTTTCAACAAACTTAAAATTTACCATTATGTCACTCGGAAAAAAATGTGGGAAGAAGGACGCATTAAGAAACCTAGGAGTCTTTATACGCCTACATCGTTGCATTGGAGAAGGGACGGTAGTTACATGGCTCTTTCAACCAGCATTGGAACATTTCATCTCTTTGAAGCGATATTCAAGTAGGATTTCCTTACAGTGCAGCAGTGTTGCAACTGTCTAAAACGATTTAAAGTTAATTCAATAAAACGCAACATCTTTTGAATCAATAGGCGATCCAAAAGCGATAAGTTCGAAGTAACCTATGTAACGCCGAGCACGATCACCCTGAAAATCTTAAAGACAGAAAACATCGCATCCATCCGGTCTAAGTACGGAAGTGAAATAGTTGATGTTCAGTTAATGGGACAAGATCTTTTTGTTATTGCGCGAACAGCTGAAACGCTTATTATCTGTAAGCCAAACTACAATTTGTTATGTCTTTGTTCAATTCTAGTTTTCAAATTAATCTAAATTTTGAGAAATATTTGTGTCTTATAATTTAATCTGTACAGGCAACTTGGAAAGTTCTGTTTCGAGTGAAATCCCATGGTCAGAAACGGAAGATAAAGAAAAATTTTACTTTGAAAATCAGACGGTATGTATGATTTTTAATGAAGGCGAAATGACGTTGGTTGAGTACGGTAAAGACGAAATTCTTGGAACATTCAGGTATTCAATTTAGTTTAATAAAATCGGTAAATATTTTTATAACTGTTTTATGCTGCAAATAATGTTACTTGCATTTTGTATAGAACTGAATTAGTAAATCCTCATGTGATAAGTGTTCGTGTAAATGAAAGAATATCAAAACAAGACATCGCAAAGGGAATTAATAACAAGAAGTTAGCATATCTACTGGATCTAAAATCAATCGCAATTGGTAACCAGTGTCAATTTTTTTTGAAATTTGAATTGAATGGGGTAGGTTAAAATTTAACTTTTCCTCCAACTACAGTCGATTTGGAGTACGGATTGAACCTAGGCCATATCAATCATGATTCTAAAGTCGATTGGCTGGAGCTGAACGAAACCGGTGCCAAACTCTTATACAGGGATCGTCGAACACGTCTTATACTGGTGGACATCGATTCCATGAATAAAAATACACTCGATCAAGCCTGTGGCTTTGTGCAGGTATGATAGGAGTTTATATCCGAGAATCTCCTAAGTGAGTATTAAATGTTATATAAAATTTCGTCCCCCAAATCAATACAGTGGGTTCCAGGGAGTGATGTAATTGTAGCGCAATCGAAGAAAACGATTCGGATATGGTACAATTTGGACACTCCTGATATGAGCGTTGACACTGAGACCCGGGGTATGGCAACTGATGTTGTCAAGTCTAATGGCAAATCCGTGATTATCGTAAAGGAAGGTAGTGTCATACACGAAATAGAATTGGATCAAAGCCGAATTGAATTTACAAGTGCTATCGAAAGTGGGGATTTAGCTCGAGCGGCTGCATTTCTGGATTCCTGTGAATTTACCCCAGAGGTACGTGGTATGTGGGTTAAATTAGCCAAAGTGGCAAGTAATGCGAACGAATTGAAGATCGCTCACAAGGCTTATGCTACCATTGGTGATGTACCCAGGCAAGTATTTAGACTATATACAATCCAATTACTCAGAAACATACCACAGGGTAGCTCGGTAGCCAATAGCTAAAGTTTTGATTATTTTAATATTTTCAGGGCAAAATTTTTGCAAACCACAGTGGAACTTTGCAAAGAAGAAGAAGATATTGACCCGACGGAAAAAGGGTTCTGGAAAAATAGCTACGATGTTGAAGCTCGAATGTACTTAATGGCTGGACAGATTAAGATGGCGGAGGCAGTTTACTTGAATCACCAAGACGTAGACAGAGCAGTTAAAATGTAAGGTTCTTTTAAGCTATTCTCAGACGACTGAAGAAGTCTTTGTAATTCTTATAATTTCAATGTGACGCATTAAAAAGTACGCCCTTGATTTTGGAGAACGCCAGAACATCCTCCCTAACGTCTCTTTTAAATTGTATTGCAGTATAATAAGTACAATTGTTCATTGCTTGGCCCAATGCTATTTTGTTTTATTTACAGGTATGAAACTTTGCAAAAATGGGACGAAGCAATAACTCTTGCCAAAATTAAACATCATCCCCGTCAGCAAGAGCTGGTAGACGAGTTTTTGGACAGGCTAGTAAGTTCCGGGCAGTATGAAGTCGCAGCTGAGTTCTTAGAAAAACATGGACGACCTGAAGAGTCAATCGATCTTTATATTGAAGGCGGATACCCTACAAAAGCAGCCAAGTATTATATGCAGTTATTATTAATGATAAATATTGTCTAGACAACAAAACTTAAGCCTATTCGCATTTGTTACTTAGAGTGGTGATGAAGAATCTTAGCATTCAGCGGGATAAAGATTTACTAAATACCGTGTGCAGCTCCCTTCTTCTCGGTGATTTTATGGAGGAAGCTGGCGAACTGTTTGAAGTCCTGGGACAAAAAGTCGAAGCTCTTGATTGCTTTAGAAGAGGAAATTTGTTTGACCGAGCCATCAAGTTAGCGAAAATGTCGTTTCCGAATAAAGTGGTTGAGTTGGAAGAAGAATGGGGAGATTATTTGGCTTCCTGCAGACAACTTGATGCAGCAGCTAACCACTATATAGAAGCAGGCTGTTTAATTAAAGGACTTGACGCTGCCATTGAGTCCAGACAATGGAAAAAAGCAGCTCAGATTCTTGAAGTAAGTTTATTCATCCTATGTCCTATATAATGAATACAATGTTTTACGTGATCCTGAAATGCCGTGAAAATGAACATGTAATTTCTGTGTAGGCCGTGGAAAATACAGAGGCAGTTTCAAAGCAATGGATAAGGCTGGGTGATCACTTTAACGTTTTAGAAGATCTTAGGCAAGCTGAACGGTGCTATATAAATGGAGGAGCACCTAAGAAAGCTGTCGACATGTACACAGTGAAAGGTTATTTGTCCTTGTAATGATTACTAATTAATCAATTTGGAATTGTATTCACATAATGTCTGTACTTCATATTTATATGCTGGTAGATCAATGGGAAGACGCTCATCGAATCGCAACCCATTCAGCTACTAGTAAAACTGACCTTCAAAATCAATACGTAGCGCAGGCCAAAGTACTTCAAGACGAAGGAAGGTACATGCAAGCTGAAAAGCTCCTCGTTGCAATTGGAGAGGTCGATATTGCTATCAGCATGTATGCCAAGAACAAAATGTATGTAACTAATCTTAAAAAATTACATTTCTCTGATTTCTCTAGCGAGAGTTACAGAACATCTTCAATGCATAACGACATGAGTATATTTTAGGTACGAAGATGTGTTGCGCCTTGTAGAAACTCATCACAAAGAGCACTTGAATCACACGTTGCGTCACTTGGCTGAAATCAATTTGCAGGACGATAACCTGAAGGCAGCTGAAGTCCACTATATAAAGGGTGGCATGTGGATGGATGCAGTAGAGCTTTATGAGCAAAGAGGTCTTTGGGAAGATGCTTGTCGAGTTAGTAACTACATTCTTTATTGATTTATGTAAATGCTTAACTTTCATTCTAACTTAATATTTACTGCATAGGTTTCTAGACTACATGGTGGTTCTTTAGCGGCGAAACATGTTATATTTCGATGGGCAGCGGCTTTGCCAGCGGAATCCGCACTGAAGCTTCTGAATAAATTTGGTTACGTTTATGATTGCATAGACTATCAATGTCTCATGAAAAAGGTAAGTTATCAAGCGGTCTTGTAATGACATTATTTTGCCTGCAATTTTTATGCATGGACTGCATTTTAATGTTCGTCCTTTATAGTTTTCCGTCGCAGATGAAATTGCCCAGTTAGGAGCACGAAATAAACTCCTAGACGTCCACATACTTTGGGCGCAGGATTGTGAGGAAAGAGGGGAGCTAGAGGAAGCAATGGTGCATTACCTAAATGCTAATTTAGGAAAACAAGCAGTGGACATGTAGGTTTTTTCGAATTAAAACTCTGCTTATAAACTTTTACATCAATTGCTTAATTATTTTTTAAGGTGGTTGAGAGTAAAAAATATTCAGAAGGCTATTGAAATCGCAGAGAGATACGCGAAAGAGGAGCTTCAAAGAGTACTATTAATTTACGCTGAAACTCTTTTCGAAGCTAGGGATATCAACAAATTCGAAGCTATTATAATGAGAGCCGAAAAACCCGAGATCGCTCTAGAGATGTACAAGGTAAAATCATTAAATATTCTCAAGTGGAAATTTTTCGCTGCACTAAGCTCCTCATCTTTGTTCATGAAAATTCTCCCAGAACGAATAACAATATTTTCTATGCTCACTAGAATCATGGAATGTGGCCAGAGGCGTTCAGGCTTTGCAAACAATACGCACCTCATTTATCGACCCAACTACACACAGATTATGAAATGTTTGATATTCAGAAAGAGACTATTAGAGAGCCAGAAGAAATTATCGAACAAGCTAAAGAATTCGAAAGACTTGGGGAATATAGGAAAGCTATTGAACGGTATCTTCAACTGACTCCTCAAATAATGGACAACGATATTGTCCTTGCAAGATGCTGGACTAGGGCGGCTGAACTCGCATCCAAGTTTTTGCTCAAGGAGCATGCTGATTTTGTCATGAAATCACTCGCACCTATGCTGGCGAGCATTAATCGGCACGGTCAAGCGGCATCGTTGTACTCTCAGTGTGGGCTGTATGATGAAGCAATCGATGCTATGATTGCTGGAGATTTATGGACTGAAGCAAAACGTTTAGCTGCTGATCTTGGACCAAAGTTCGTGTAACTATCGTTGATTAGTAAAATATTCGAAAGTGATAAATTTAATTAACTATTGTTGACTATTAATCTTAATTATTGTAGGATGGAAGATTATGTGAGACTTAAGCACACAGAGTCTTTACGAACAGTTGGTCAAGTGGAGCAATTGGAAGACGTGAACATTCATGCAGCTTTAGACTTCCTGTGCGAACAAGGTATGTGGTCAAAATGCTTAGACAGAGCCAAAAAGGATGGAGACGTTCTTAGCAAGTATTTAGCAAGGTACGTCACTCATTTGGTGAAGAGCAGAGTCCCTCTAGACGCTCTGAAAGCTTATAACGATTACGGCACGCAAAACTCCAAGCAGCATTATATCCTATACAAAGCCATCGCTACCCTTCTCTTCATGGATTTAAAGATCGATGACTACAGAATCTGGGAACAACTTCGAAATATTATGTTCAACGTTGTAAGTCAGAATTGGCATTTAACTGAAGAACGTAGTAACGCATAACGTTAAAAAGTTTCTAGAGTGGGCAATGTATGGAAAATTATATTTTAGATTGCCGGATTGAACTCATCAGGTGCCGACCATAAGTCGAAAATTTACACACAAATGGAAAACATTCTATGGATCTCCCATTATTACGCCATCAAGTGTGTATTCACTTGCATCCCCAGCCTTGAAATCCTTGCGGCGAAAATTACTGTTTCCCTTCTCAGATTTTCAGGCGTGATTCCAGTAGAAAGAGTCTTTTTTGAAGCTGGAGTCATGTGCCGGGTTAGCCATTCAGTTTTTTATAATGTTCATTTCATATTGAGAGAATTAAGTCATCTAATAAATTGATATTTTTCAGTCCGTTGGTTGGAACAATATGGCATTCGTTTTCCTAAACCACTACTTAGACATTCGAGATGCCATTGATGAAGGTTCTCGGTCAACTATTGGACTAGATCATTCAGACTTCTTGGAGACGGACATACCGATGGAATGTGATTTGCCGGAAAAAGGAGTAGTTCCTTCCCACTTACACGATGAAATAAAAGAATGGGTTTTGGCAGCTTCCATGGATGCTACTATTCATCAGGTAAAGTTTTTCTGGGGTACTTGCTTTTGAAAATATATTTATACACGGATTGGAACCTAATCAGAGTGGGTTTATTTATTATGAACGAAGGTGCTAAGGTTTGATGATCGCAATGTGTTTGAAGCCTCGTTGATTTCTGGAGATGGAAAACTTGAGCCGTGCATCCTTACTGGATATCCTGTGACGGGATCAAAAGTTTCGTTTCATTCAAGCAACATGTTTGCTAACAAGGAAGATTGGAATAGATTCATTGTGTCTATCCGAAGTGAACAAGCTGAGGACTTAAATAGCCTAATGGATTTCATTACCATCTGGTGCGGGGCCAATCCTAACTATTCATTCTAATAACTAATAATCCTATCTTTGATACACAATCATATGTCATATCATATCTATACGTATTACTACATTGTCACAGCAGTCAGATAGAGTAAAAGTAAAATAAAGCAAAACAAAGTATAACACAATAATCAAATCAGAATAATGCTTTCGAACCAGTTTCGCATAATATTACAAATGATTGTCTTTGCATTTATTTAATCTAGTGATTATAAGAGACCAAAGTTTCACCATTACATAATCTTGACTGAAGTAATATAATGAATTATGAGTGATTAATTGGGCTGATCGATAACTTCTACTACTGCTAACGCATAATTAAATTGTGGGTAACGGTAGGAAAAGAATGCTATAAAAACTCATTTGGATAAATGTAAATGCTTCCATGAAAGGTCACGTAAGCAAAACACTTTTGATTGGTGACTTCCGTGTTTCCGTCCGAGTTGTGTAGCCTCATTCCATACATTCCAACTCTAAATGCTTGATAAGTACAAACAATTGGTTGAGCTTTCCATTGTTAAACAATGAAATCTAAATGCATTTATAAGAAAGCTATTTATACGTGTTTTGTACCTGCAACATGGTCTTCAAAGTAAAAGCGAAGGACACAATTTTCCATCATCGGATCTAAGCGCCGATTGATGAGGTACGTAGGTCCTTCCCAGTCAACAATGATAGCACTTCCACAGAATGACTGCACCGTGAGCAAAGGTTTGTCAATAGGGTAGCTCCTTTTAACATGTGGTCATAAGATCGTTAGTGATGTTCACAAGTAAAAGGAAAAATTTAGGTGTCGTACCATTCAACATTGTCATCTTTGCATATCAAGATTGTTCCGTCATACGTAGCACACACGTAACTATCTTCATTCTTTCCATCGTGCGACTTGATATTTCCAGCAACGTCAGTAGAAATATTTGGGTTCCGCATTCGAGTAGAATTAAGTGCATGGTACTTGATAGATATGTTGTCTGCTGGAGTTGGATGCCTCAATCTAAAACAAATATATAATTACATTTTTTCTCTAAATAAGCTACTATAATAACCGATGAGACTTGTTATATAGCAAATAAGTATCATTACACTGAATGGTTTTGGTCACCGGAAGGAAGCTCTTTTTCGATGAATTCTTCGCGGTATAAGGAATTGTCGACCTTTTGAGCAGTATTTTTAACCTCATCGTCTGATTTTTTCAAAAGATTTGTTTCCGAGATTTCGGTAATTCGTGTCACAGACCCTCCTGGCTGTCCAATTAGAATAGATACAAGATTTCCCTGCTTATGAGGTGCAACTGATCCTATTTGATTGGCTAATTCCCACTTGTTCACCGCTTGTAAACGTCCATCGTAAACAGAGCCTCCGATAGATTCAGACTTTACATCTTCATCTCTCTCCTCCAAATGCATCTGAAAAGCCAAGTTTTATGAAAAAATAGAAAACAAATTTGATGCGCTGCCGATATGATAGTTGTTAAATCCCCGAGAAATTTATGGTTTATATTTCAATGATTTTTATGTGTGAAAGGGTTAGTTATAGGATAATGATCCACGTTGTTTTTAGTATCTTATTTTACCCCTATGGTTTGAATTT
>JAQFYM010000413.1:0-70599 GCA_034694785.1 Agrenia bidenticulata
AGTTATCGTCCGTACGGACAGACGGACGGACAGACAGACAAAGGTGATCCTATAAGCCCTAACGAACGGGCTAAAAATAGCCATGACCAATAAGCTTATTCAAATTGTCGACAATTTATTCACAAAAATGTGTCATTAATTTCCCCCAAAGCATGAGAAAACATCTCCAGGCAGCGAAGATACCTTGAAAATTTTTAAGGCCACATTTTGAAAAAAATCTAAATGAGATTGTGCTCCAAGTTCAGGTAATCAAGACACGAGACAATGTAGCAACAAAAGCTAATAAATAATCCCTATGCATTCAACGAGAGATAAGGATCTCTCGTCACTAAAATTTGCACATTAAGAGATGAGAGTTGATAAGAGAGAGAGAGATAAGTTAATGATAATGATGAATACTGAAATCCAACCCAATCTACCTTGATGATGGCTTTATTAGCCATCACTCCTACTACTCATCATGGTTGACAGATGTGCGGAAAAGGAGACGGTGTGTCCATTTCTTCTAGTTAATTATCTTAGCTCTAAACTCTGCAGAACAATGTGAGTCAATGGTGTTCACAATTTTTTCAAAGTCCGCAGTACTCACAAAGATTACTCAAATTACAATTAAGTTTCTCATAATATCTGGAAGGCTAGTTGAGAAGGTGGGGTTGATTTGGTGAACCTAGGAAACGCGTATTTAGCTGCATGCAATTCTCAGGAGTATTTTTATTTTCAAGCACGTGGGATTGCCTATTTAATGATTCCATAATTTTACAAACATAGAACTACATATGATGATTACCTGCGGTATGTTTGTTAAGATATAATTGATTCTCTAATTGCGATTTTTTAATTTTTTTCGTTCTGTCTGCTTGTATGAATAATGAGCTGAGGACAGGGAGGTCCGGCTGGTGTTTTACAGAATCTTCTGGGATGGATTTATTAAAAGTTGGTTGTATGGATGGAAGAAATTGCATAAATTTGGGCTCTAACTTGCCACATTGTAAGTATTCTACAAGATTTGCATGTTCTGCGTATTGTTTACCATCATCAAGCTTTTCCAGAAAGTGAACATGACGAATGGGCGGTGAGAACTTTTGGACAGGGTGGATATGTTTTTTGAAGAATATCAAAACGTTCCACTTACCATGGGTGATTTGCAAACTAACTGAGCTGCAAATTCCCATCTACCTGAATGTGTCCAGCAAGTAAGGATAATTAATATCCAGCTGTGATCTCTTGAGAATTTGATTTGTCCAGTGGTTGTAAGTTTTTGTAATTTTGCCTGTTTCTGCAGTCCTTATCACCAATATCAAATTTAGGCTCAGTGGTCAGAACATCTAACCTCTGACACTGAAATTTCATAAAGGGGACATTACTTTTGTGCCCTCTGAGATTACTGGCTTCTAACTACCTTAGAATATAGAATACTTCGAACCTATTAAGGCAGAGTTTTAATTTTAAAAAAGAAACAACGAGAGTTAGCTACTACACAATAGATGAGGTGGAAACGAGAGTGTTAATTGACGTAGTTTATGGCCAGCTTCTTGTGTACTTATGCTAATAAATCTTTGGCACTTTAACAAACAGGACCAAGCCATTTATAAACAACATATTTTGGAGTTTGGAGCAATGGCATGTCACATTTTAGTCCAAAAGCTTTTGCCCTCAAATAGGACAAACACCACTAACTGCCTTAAGCTTCAATAATTTATGAGACCTTTTGGATAATATGACGTTAATTTGTGCCCCGTGCCAATCCCATGATTATTTGTTTTACCTCCGAGGGATGACAAGAGAATATTTTGATTTATTTTCAGTTAAGTTTGCTTAAATTTACATCAGAGGGTAATGATATGGGCAATCCACAAGGTGAGAAAGTCTAGCTGTTGTGTTGTAATAATATCATATTAATATTTCAAGTCACTTCACCATGTAACGTAAAAGTCAAAGGTGGTAGGGATGCCAATTAAAAATGCACATGTCAAAACACAACGAGTTGCATTGATCTCACTGAGAGTCGACCATTGTTCTCCATTCAGATTTCCCTTCAGGGCCAGCTCCACTTGTTTGTTATTTACAAAATTATTGCACTATAAATTCGTACATGAAAACATCCATTCTGGGTTCAATGGTGACATTCGAAAGTCACCAAATCTTTACATTATTTTTGCATTCAAATCGACAAAGGAATGAACACAGCTCTTAGCCACTAGGATTTTCAGTAATTAGAATTAATAATTTCCCAAATTATGAAAATCTGGCAAAATGAAGTCAAGTTTTACTAATTTTAATCCAGAGTCAACTTGAAACGGGTCGGGACTAATAATTAACAAATAGTAGCTAACTGTACATGGAAAGACACTTTAAAAAATTCATGACCTCACCTACCACCTGTATCTACGATTAGAATGTATGATAACAAGCCTTGGCAGTGGCAAGCCTCTCATTCATGAAAACACTTCTAGTAATAAAATTTGCAATCAACCCATAGGTTTGGTTTGGCTAAAGCATCAAAAACTCATTGAATAAATAGAATAAAAAGTACTTGTTGCGTGGGCTCATTCATACTTTGAATTTAAATAACATCCCAAGCCATCGGTTTACCCTATTCTACCTTCATTTTGAACTGAGTATCCCCCGAGGTCATCCTTAGAAACAACTCTCGTCATGTTATCATGAGTTATGAATTTTTTGTCCTTAAATTTAAATATAATTCATGTCAGGTGCTGGATTGTAGACATCTTTCCCCTTGTTTATGATTTTATAAATCTTCCCAGCACAACGGTCCACAATTCACAATTCGTAATGGCCAAATCTTATAATTTGCATGGGACAGTTTTGCATATTTTTATGAATGAAAAGAACCCTAGATTTTCCCCAAAAAACTCTTTCAATTTTCAAAAGTGTTTAGAGCAGTAGTACCTTATTATTACACGAGTATTTGATATCAATGATATCATGGAAATTATTCCTCCCTCACTGAATTTCCAGTCTTCATCACAAATATGGGGTGTGTTTTATGCATGTATAATTTGCCAAGATTTAATAAAATTGGATACATCTCTACGAGTGTAGACGAGGTGAATTAATTCCTACCAAGCTGTCCAAGCTAATATCCACGTGCTTTTGGCAAATTATCAAGCAATGCGTTTTTCAAAAAGACACTTGACAATCTGGATGATTTAAGCGTTTAGTTAGATTTGGATAGTTGATAGTTGACTATAAGTCTAAATGCTTTATGATCAGTATTAGTAGTCCCTGTATTCTAATGAAATTATAAATTTTCCTCAGAAAAAAACTCGGATCGTATAAATTTAAATATCAAATGTAATGCACAAATTCTGGGGATAAAAACTTGCATTTTATTGTATACTTGGCATAGAGGAATAAATTATCATGGAGAAAATTAGCTTGAAACACTGCAATTCACAATCAAATAAGATACTTCCTCACGTGCAAGCTTAATGATATACTCGTAATTGCCCTCCACACTCACATTTACTTTTGGTCACCTGTAATTTCGTTTCTAGATTTAACCACGAGGATGAATGTTAACCAGTTTGACAGAAGCATGACCTCTTGAATAGCGCACACTTTTCTATATCTTAGTGATTAAAACTGCAGAACTCAAGGTGAAGGGAGTAAACATGTCAAAAAATACCGATGGAAAGTTTTTTTTAATTTCTAGGTAATTTTTAATTTCGAACATAGCCGGGTGAATTACTAATTTCAACCCTTTCCCACTAACAATAAGTTATCAAGTTAATGAGTCATAAGATAATTATTATTTCGTTTGCTTTTAAATATGAATCTCTAAGATCTTTATTTTTGGAAGTGGTAAAGAAAACTGCATATGTCACCTTCAAATGTCTATGGCTGTGAATAACAGTTAACCGCTGCCTCAGACAGGCTTAAAAATTCTGGAGAAACGAGATATACGGCCAAAACTGAATTATGATAATCTACTGCTGTCAGTTCAGCTGTGACAGAAATGATCGTGTGCATAATCTTTAGAGGGATCTTCTGTCATAATTTATTTTAAGACTTGAAGCTCTTGAAATATTCTACTAACTGTTGACAGTTGACAGTGGCATGAGGTAATCGATTAGATTCATTGTATTGTATGTATATCTAATTCTAAGTGTGTTCTTTACACAGAAATATGCCACTAGCTGAAAAAATCATAATTTTGGATTAAATTATTCGTATTTTTAAAGTGGGTGTGTAAATTAAATAATTTTTAAGAAGGTTAATCATTAACTTATAATAAGATTGAGAATGATGCATAAAAAATGGAGCCATTGCCCGTAACTGCAATTCTATTACAGTTTGACCTTCCTGCATTCTATCCAGCTAACTAAGACTCATTCAACTAAATCTCAATCAAAATATTCGATTCGTACTCATGAAATATATTATACGAACTTTGCAGACAAGACACAGAAGAGCGGAACACGTCAAAGGGAACCATTCCTTTTTCTTAAACACTCTATAAAGGAATTGGTACGCGTAAATGAAGACCTTAGAAAAAACATCGACACTCGTCTTTGATTCTCTCTAATCGGAAGGTGTTGAAGCAATTAACTACCTTGCATGGCCAAGGGCAATTCACACCCTGCATATTTTGAATCCAAAAGTCATTGAAGTAGCCAAAACACCAAACTTGCAATTTAATCGAAATTATTAAGTAATTCAAATCGTTTAATTTAAAACACAACTGACAAAGTTCTATGGACAACCCCCTTAAATTAATAGCATAAGGGATGATTCATCCTTCCCATTCTAATTTCTAACCTAACTGCTAACTGTGGACTGCTGTGTAGTACATATATATATACTGTCCATAGTCCCAATCCCATGTTAATGTTCTTGTGTATGCATAAAGCTTTCATTCACAATCTATTCAAGCTGCAGTTGACAACGTAAATACAAGTGATATAACTTGTAGAATGCAATTTTTCAAATGTAATTGTTTACCAACACCTCAAGCACAAAGGGTTTCATAGAATGGGAACTGACATTTAAAAAGGGATGATGACTCGATGATTCCTCTCCTCAATGCTTCACTAATTACATTTGAGCAGTTAAACATTTTAGAGGATCATTAAGAACCATCTTCACTTGTTCCTCCTGGCCAATCAGCTCAAAAGTCAGGGCTTGAGCAAATAAAACGCTTAGACACTCTGACCTTTAAATCAACAAGCTATTGCTACATTACACAGCTAAATGACATGCCAATTTGCACCTTAAACTCATAAGGATTGTTCAATGGGATTTTCAATGATTTTGCAGTACGTTAAGGAGTTACAGGAAATTCGCAATTTTCTATGCAGCCAATTTACCTTCTGAATGAGTGGCCCATCAAGTTTAAATAATAATAAAAAACTAAATTCTTCTGATTCTAATTGCTAACCATCTATACTAAAAGCTACTAGTACTAACTACTGTTGAACTGTATTAGCTTATAGCCACAGCCCTTGCATTTAGGAATGCACTTGAAAGCAAGCCCAATTTTAGTAATAATTGCAAGGGCAGTGTGGGCCAAAATTGTGTATAATTTTGTAATCTTGTAAATTACCTCACAACCTCATAGCCAAGTTGTAGATTTAATTTTTATATGCAAACGAATGGAGCTAACTCTGCAGCTTGAACTTTTGTAACGAAAGGACTTTTGATAATTAAAGGAGGTTAGGAAGTTGGGTGTACTTATTTTGTTAATTTTGAACTGGTGATTGTCATTGGTTTGTTTATCAGACGTGTCTTTTGGGGGATTTTGTTGTAATTTTTAGCAACAGCTTTTGAACTTTTTAAGGGAAAGGAGAAGTAGCTTACAGGTTGCAAGACGATTAAAAAGAGCTATTAAATTGTTTATAGCTCAGCTTTTTTTGGAGAGAATAAGAATTGAGCAAATTATTATCACTTTGTCGGCCTTAAACATGAAATGATCAAGTGGAATGATCTTGTCTCCGTACGTGTGAGGTGAAGTTTTATTCGATTTTTTTTACCACGAAAGGATGATCTTGTGATTTTTTGTATTCAACTTTGGGTTTCCTCTCAGAATAAACAAATAAAGCCTTAACATCATAATTGAAAATTAATTTTAGTATTTTGTAAAGTTGTGAATGTTCCTGGTTATGGTGGAGGTGTCATGTCATCTTTTGTGCCTGTCATCACTTGATCAACTTGATGTGGTAGTGTTTGAATAGTTTTCTTAATTTCTCATTACTCATCATAACTCATGTTCGTTAAGAGAAACTTCCTTCCGTCTTCCTAAAGAAGAATTCTCATTACCATGCCCAATTGGGTTTCTAGTACTCGCCTTTGAAACTTAAAACGTCTGAGACCGTTTCAACTATTCAATCTTGACCAGTGGAAAATGGAACCCTTTAAAGTATATTTAAATGAACTGAACTGTCCCTAATTGCATTCAATGCAGCTAAAACATTCAAAATAGTGTCCCCCTGAGCAATTCTAGATTTAATCCAATCCCCTTGCAAAAATGTGACCTTTGTCCATCCTATGACGTACAGATATATTAAATAATTTTTTAATACTTGTCCATCCAGTCTGAAAATCACGGAGAGGTGGGATCGTCAGTCCTTTTGACTTTTGGCTCTCCTGCTGGCTCGTATCACAAGCCGAAAGTGTTGGAGTTATGGGAAAGACACAATTCCACCGCTCATCTTCCCCTGGCTGACAAAGACTAATGATTGCACTTGTAAAGTTCTTTACAGAGGATTGTAGTGTTCACATCTATGGAATATTTCGTAAACTGTTTTTCTCAATATTTTCCATGATTTCAATCGTACAATGAGATTTTTTTTTTAAATGTATTAGTTGTTGCGACTTGACCACCACTCTTGTTTTGACAAAGCAGTAGCCTTTAAGCCACATGCCCTACTTACCACCCTGAAATTTTAATTAAAATTAATTTTTTACCCTTATCTACGAGACTTGACTTTTTGTTGCTTTTTGAGAAATGTCCCTATCTAAGCCAATGTTAATTTCTTAAAAATTTGGAGAAACCCGCATGGGTCATTTGATGAACCCAAATAAATTTTTTGACTGCATTCAAACCTCCTTCTGGAATGTTAGCTTTCGAACAAACTATTTTTCATAAAAATCGCCCGAGCTGTTTTCCAGTTATTGAATTTTTACTACCTGGACAATGGCCTGAGACACCCTGTATATAGTTTAGTATAAATATATTGTTTCATACTTAAATTTAAAAAAATTCACTGAATCAAATTAATTTTTTTGATTTAAAAATTACTACAAACTAAATTAAAAATTAATTCCAATAAATTAAAAATTAGTTCTATATAAAATTAATTTCAACTTAATTATCAATTAATTCTAATTAAATTAATTTCAACGCAATAAAATTAATTTCAAATCAAATAAAACATTATTTTTACTCAAACAAAAATTATTATTACTCAATTGACAATTATTTTTTACTCAACTCAAACTTTTTTTCTGCTTATTTAAAAATTCTCATTCATTCTTATTCTTAAATTTTTATTTGGAACGTAAGGAATTTTGTTGGAAAAAAAATTAATGAACAGCCCTTGAAAAATAATCAAGCTGATAATTTTATAGAAGTTCATAACTTCGGTTGGACTAAACAATATATAATTATGAGAGACAATTTTTAAATAGAGTTTTCGATTACAGTGGGTTAAAATTGTGACTGTCGGCTAACTTCAGGGTGTCGGCCGACAACCGACAAGTGTCGGCCGACAGAGGGTGAAAATTTTGCCTGTCGGCTAACTTCAGGTGTCGGCCGACAGCTGTCGGTTGTCGGCTAACTTCAGGATCTCTTTCAACTTGTTCTATGAAAGTACAGGGAGAGCAGTGGGAACTGTTCTCCAATCCTCAGCTCCTACTGGATGTCGTCACTGCTGTTCACCACACAATCTCTCAACTTTGTCACAAAGTCCTGATAGGTTTTTATTTCTAGTGCAACTCATCACAAGCCACGCGGTTTATCCTAAGAGGATTAAGCGCTGTGCCTCCACTCGCTCTTCCTCAATTCCGAGGCTTCTTTCTTCCTTTGTCGGTGGTCGGTCTTGCCTTGTGAAGCGATACGAGGAGAGACTTGTTCAGTTAGTTGGAGAGAATAAGTGCCGGCCCAAGCACGAGGTGTTTCCACAGCAGACAGAGGAATACAATTTATCTTCCCCCCATACACCATAGATTTATTCTAGGCTGGAATATTAAAGGATCTCATTCCCAATATTCAACGGGAGAGACTGAATCGACTCAGATCATTCGGAACAAGGTTCTCTTCATTCCTGGTCATTTCTCCTCGCTTTTTCATTGTCTTTTAATTGTTGGTGGCGGCGGTGAACTGGTCAGCCCTCATATAACCTCTGGGTCGAAATCTTATCTCCCTCCACACCTCAATTATATTGAATAAAGGTATTCCTCTGATTTGGGAATAGAGGAGCTAGTCCTGGGAAACAGTAACTTGCTGACTCATCTAACCACGAACCATCTTACGGGGTTCACTCCTCTGTCTTCGAGAAAGGGAAAAAAGACTTGGGTCATCGGCGGAGAAATTAACTATGCCGTCGGCTAACCCTGTAGGAAAGGTTTTGATGAACGAACGGGAGATGTACACGGAGCCTGTGAAGCAGGCCGTGATTGCTGTGGAACATAAAATTAGGAACCTTGAAAAGCGGAAGGTAATAGTACAATTTAAAAATTATCGTTTTTCCCTTTCCTCCAACGTTTTGAAGATACATGTTGGGGTGGAAGCATTTTATATTTATGTTTATTGTTCGTTTTAGGGAAAGTTGGACCAGTACCGAGGCGAGCAAGACCAAGGGAAAGAACTGAACGCTGACCAACTTGCGGCTGTAGCCAAGTACAGCGAAGTTATTCAGCAACTGGATTTTGCACGAGAAATGGTTAAGCAGTTGAACCAGCTTAGTGATGAAACTAAACGACTGATCAAGAAAGAGCAGAAGAGGGAGATTGCGGAAAAAGCCTTGGCGGAAGTTGAGAGATGTCGGCAGCTATTTTTGTTTCAATCTGTCTTGGAAGAATTTGTAGGTCAATTTTTCTTTAAGGGCTTAATAATTATTATTTAGAATTATCGAGTGTCGAGCATTGCAGTTACGGATTACGGCCCGCGTTAATTCTTTTCGTTTCCCATATAACGATATGAAGTAGCAAGTGTATGTATCAACAAATCAAGGCTTGATAGTATTAGTATGCTAACTATAGATACCGTGTACTCTGAATGGCTTCGTAATTAGGAAACCAAATAACCTGCCTGACTTCTCATGCGTATTCATTGGTATTCATTTAAAGGAATTGGAATTGATTGTTATTACAGAGGAATGAAAAAGTTGTCCAAGATTTTCTCAATGGAGCTCCAGGCACGGTTCAAGTAACTATGGATGATCTTACGGACTTAAATCTTCTGTCTTCGATGCTCCCTTCTCGAAGAAGCGACTCCAACTTTTATAGCCATGTTGCAGAAGCTGCAGAGCATGCGGCTATGCTATTAGGTGGAGCAGATATATATAATTTTTTAATAAAAATATATCTATGTTTCGTAACTATTTGGTTCGGTTTTCTAAGATGGTAAATCCAAGGACATGGGTCGTAAATCCTACAAGCAACTGAAAGAGTTATTGTTGTCGATTTCCAATTGTGAGTATTTTCTCAATCTGCCTGCCGTGGAAGTAACGCCTGAAGAGACATCTGAGTCATTGCCGTCTCCGACTGCTGTCAATAATTCAAGTATCAATGAGTCTGTCCCGGTTCCAGTTGTTCCTATCCAGGTTAGTTCTTGACTTCTTGTGCTACACGGAATATCATTCAAGTTTGAGCTTATTTTATTCATTACTTCAACTAAAGGAGTCAACTTATAGTTTCCTACAAGAGTCCCAAATTGACATTGAATCTCCTCATATGGACCCGGCTGTAGTTGCAGTATCTTCTTTCGTTCCACCACCTATTTCTCAATCCTTGGAAATGCAGCGAAGTGCTTTTACTAATGCTGTTATTACCGATAATGCCAAGAACAGTGGTGGCAGGGGAGATTGTAGCCTAACTATTGATGACGAAATCAACGAGTGGGATTCGAAAACTGGAACAACGTTCATCAACAGCGAGAATAAAGAGGCTCTTGATGACGGTAACCACTATACAATCATTAACCGTGCAATATTTTGAATGGTCAGTGTGTGTACATTGTGTTTCATGATTCAAAAGGTGACCATTCCAATCGATTTGGGGCTGGGTTCCGGGGAGGTTTTCGTGGAGGAAGGGGTATAAACCGTGGACGAGGGACTTCTAATGGTTACGGGAGAGGAGGACCGAGAGGTGGAGGAGGCAGTCGAGGATTTCCAAACGGTCGTATGGGACATTATCGTTCCGAATACCCGGAAAATGAAAATGATAAAGGTTAGATTCTCTTTTTTATTTAGGTACATAGATTTAAAAAAATATATTTTCATACCTTGAAACTTTTGTGATATAAACCTAATTGACTTACAGAATTCCGAAACCGAAATGGCAGTGGTCGTGGATTTAGACGTGGTACCGGTCAGAGCAATAATACTACAACTATCCCCAGGAGAGGTGGAGGAGGCTATAGAGGTCCACGTCAAACCACTGGTCCCAATCCACGATCACCTGGAACTGCTAACGGAGTCACAACCGAATGCTACTAATGCGTTTATTATAAACAATAATCTATAACCATAAAACTTCTTTTTGTATTTTGAAAGCGATTGTCTGTAAACCGGTCTTTGATTTGTAAGTTGAGTGAATGTCGGCTTTTAAGCGCAGTGAATCAGCGCTTGTAATTAATTATTTTCTGCGAGAATTCGACTTTCCTAGAGCTTTGATTAAATAAATTTCATTGTAATACACCAACCAGATAGAATATGACGATTATATACTTAAAACATGCTGGAAGTCCCATATGACTATCTATCACATTATGAGCACTTGCATTCTACGACTACATACTGATGATGATACAAAAGATGTTAATTTTCAAATTTAATCGTATAACAGATTCAGTATTAAGTATTTGTGACTTGGCATCGGCAAGCAAAAAAAATTTAATCGAGGTCGAAGGGCAAATTTTGGTAAATCATTCAAACAGTTGGTATATGCATGGAAGTATGGAACACATTCGAAGTTTCACATAAGTGACGAAAGAATACTGAACATAGTCATTTAAATCTGAATGGAGACTAAGGTATTGGTGCATTTCAATTTCCCGAATAATTGTGAACAATGTAATAAGAGTAATAAGCCAAGTAATTTTATTTTAGCTTCTAAATTTGCATAACAAGTTGGAAATTGGAAATGTATGATTATGAACAGCAATAAGGGCTCCTAATTCCTACTTAGAAACCTTAAAAAATGCTGAGGTAGGGCTGAGTAAGAAAAAAGTTTGGAATGGTAATAGTAAATATTATGGTGAATGCGATTCTATAGTTATTGGATCCACTCGTCATAATGAACATGTAAATGTGGCAAACCTAATAGTTGTATAATTTAGTTGCAATGCAAACCATAGATTAATAATAATTTCTAAACATATCCTATTCGCACAATGCCCCTTCGAGATTCTCGGAATGAACACTCGGTGTAGAACCTAAGGGTGACTGACTAGAATAATTGTAATGAGAAGAATTAGGAATAGTGACCCCGTATTCCTGTTGATGAGAGAACGTTGGGTACACAGGACTGTACTTCACAATAGTATTGTCCTCAACCTGAGTATTTTTGATCCCTTCATCTTGAGCTTGCGGACCCAGGTCTGAAGACGTATGAGGTTCTTCGGAAGCGTGACAATCAATATCATACTGAACTTCTTCTATGTCTTCATTATTGCGTGTCGATGTTTCTTGGAAGTCATTTGAGCTGCCCCCGAAATCGGCGATCATTGGAATGTGCAAATTTGTTTTACTTTCTATGTGTTCGAATCGTGTACCATTACTTTTCCCATTCATCGTTGAGTAAGGGTTGAAATGGCTCGTCTTTTTCCCTTCGGGGTAGACGCAGCTGAGGCTTCGCTGATGAGTCTTGCCCGATCCGTTCATAACCTCATGAGCATTACCATTCTCGTGTACACGGAGACTGAGATTCTTTGCCAGCTTCAATCTCGTCAGAGGTGACCGATCTTTCATGATGTTGAAACTGGCCCTGGAGCTCATACTACTAATTTCAGATAGGGTTTCTGAACTTGCGAGAGGTACTTTGCATTCATATAGTTTCAAAGGTCCAAATATTTCTTTCATTGTTGTACCCAGTTCACTGCAGTTGGAACTTCCTGAACTGCTCTTGCGACTGTGGGAATTAGCAGCAAGTTCTTTTGCTGTAGGATGTTTTCCGAGCTCTTTGAAATAGTCCCAACTGATCTTTAAGGAAAATAAGGTCTCACTGGAATGTGATGCTGCAAGAGATACACAATCTTCACAATTCTCGTTTTCTGTATCATCTTGGCCATCATTGCTGGGAGAGGCAACTGGCTTCTCAACCCAAGTTGTTGGGCACGCTGAAATAGTTTCGCTTACAAAGCTGGCTTCGGAATGTAGTTTGGAAGAACTCTCAATCACATCACCTGAAGGTGTTTCATTGAATAAGGTCATTGGAGATGCAGTATTTGTCAACCTTCGTTGAGGTTTAGCCGGCCCATAACTCGTCGTTACCTGCAATTAGGCAAATATTTATCAGAGGCAGCTTATTAAGGGACTTTAGTTCCATTTTACCGATAGCGATTCGATGAGACACATCATTGCGATTCAATTTGCAAGCGATTTGTTCAACTCATTTAACAGAACGATGTCTGTAAACACATACGTATGCAATTTACAACGCATGCAAATAAAAATACCACAAGACACGTAACATTTTTCATGTTTCAGCCAAAACATACTTGAAGACCGAGCTTGGATGAAAACTGAAGTCATCGGGATTTCAATCATTATAACGACCATTTAAGGTACGGCAAATGCTCCCATTCCCAACCGAAGTCCAAAGGATCAGTTCTAAAATATTTTAAAAGTATAGTCAAAGCTAATAAACATTTCTATACATCAAAATGCAAAAACATAAAGATAGTCATGAAATTGAAATTGATATTCCACAATCCACCGTCAAAAATCTCTGGGACATGCATTTTCAACACGTCGTTACCGGTTGTTGCATGCTTCAATATAGCAACAAAAAACATCTTATTAATGCAAATAATACGAGCATAAGAAAACAGATGCGACAATTTAACAGTTTTCTAGCAATCTAAAATTCATAATTTAAAATTGTTTTAAAATCAAATTATTCATGTGTGTCTGCTTGCAAATGCTTCTACGGGCAAAGTTACGTTGTGAATGTATCAATTCTATGCAAATCGAAATTGCATTCAAGTTGTAATTCAAGTACGCTACAAATGAATACCAAATCAGCATAACTGATTAGAAATATTTTATTTCCCGTCTGATTATAATTGTTCATGTAGATGTAGAAGCGGAAGCACTGCTCACCCGATTCAGAGCCCTCAAGACTTTATCAGGCATATGATCTTGAATCATCCCCGGTGAGATGAGGACTTCTCCGTAGTCCGTATTTTCAGTCCATATCGCTTGAAAAACTGGCTCACCTTTGTTGATCATCCGTCTAACAAGCACATTATAATCAAAATCGTTAAAATTTGTAGTTGAAATCGAACAGAAATCGGATTCTCATACAATTCTTTTCCATATGCCACTTGTCATACACTCAATAGTTACAGATGACAGGGTAAACTAGTTTGCTAAATATATTTTTAGTTCTCACCTCCAGACCGACTCATATTTTATCCTTTAGGAATGCATGAACAGAAAAGGAACGGTAATTCATTTGTACAAACGTAAAAATTCATGGATGTTGTGAGTTTTCTTGTTTAATTAGCTACTTAGTATACGAATACTATTGAGCATTTATAAACTTGACAGGAAAATTTGAATTATAAAATTTCATTTTCCACACATTCACTTGAAATAAACGGCTCAAATGTTATGTTAGTTTTAATTCGCTGTATAAATGAAAACGGGCTTACTCGTCTTTCTTAGGATGGTGTCGAACAACGTGCATGATTCGTCCAGGTGGGTACAAGGGTTGATGAGTCGACATTGATACGACACTATCGTTAGGACTTAGCAAATCTTCCTGAAAAGATCTCTGGGATACTGAGGAACATTCAGTTTGTCGTTGTGGAGTTGTAGGGTCAGTCGTTGGAACTTCCGGCCGAGCCATACAACGGCAACAAGTCATCCCAGACATTATTGTCTGCCACTTTATTTTTGATTAAAGAATGAGTTATAAAATTTAATCTATATTTTTAGTTGAAGGGGCAAGGCAATGTAACATTTACCTTAGGGGTGTGACTCTTTTTAATTGCGTTTATTAGATCCGCTCTTAAGGCTTCCATCTGGGAGAGCCCAATTCTGGGAACAACGTCTTTCCCAACGATCACCGAAGTAACGAATTCTTTCGTGTATTCCACTGCAGGCATACTACAAAAGTTGTTAAATAAAATTAAACATTTTATGCATAAATTTGTGATTCCATCTTATTTTTTAATTTTTACTGTGTTCTACCTTAGCAAACCACCAGGAGGAGAGTATGCGTAACACATTAACTTTGGATACTCCTCTCGCAGTAAAATTGCAAGTATTGTTGCAGCCCCAGCCCCCAAGGAATGTCCGACGATAACCACGCTGTAAGGTTCGCTGTCTCGACTTTGGCACATATTGAAGGCTCGTTCCAATATATTCTCTCCAACTAATTTTGACTTTAAATAACCGGCTGCATGGACCATTCCCTGCAATTTTATGTCAAGATTAATTAATGATTTTAAAAGTTTTATTTGGAAGCAGTGTGTTACCTTGTGTCCAAGCCAGTCCTCGCGTACGGGATTAAGAGGCAATGGCTCTGCTTCCGCATTGAGATCAGTCATTACGTCCTAAAAATTTTGATTTTTCATAAGGGATTTTAATGGTACATCAAAATAAAAATACGTGTTTATACTTAATTCAACTTACCTTGAGAGAAAGGGTTCCACGAATAGATATTACGACTGCTTTCTTCTCATAATCAACCACCACAAAGAATGGTGTTTCCCCTACGTCAACATGGTAAGTTGCATAGATGATGTCGAAAGACGACGGATCAAACATGGTTGGAATCACAGCCACCTTCAATTTAAAAAAATATTCTAGACTAGATACAACAATTTATTTTTTTTAAACCCATGAATATCTTACATTGCAAAAGCAGCAGTTATCTTCCACCACCACGTCGGAAAGTTCATTTCCCAATGAACTGCATACATAGCGATGAAAACAACACCTGTATTAAATTATTGTAAACGAAATAAGATTTTTTGAAATATTCGTTCGTTCTTAAAATGATTAAATAATTGAGAACTATCTCACCTAACATTTGAGCAAAGATTGAAGAGTCCTTGAAATCCGTTTGGAATTACATACCACAACCATCCGTACGCTGCCGAGGCATAACGCATGTAATACACCACATTCCGATAAGCCTCCAAGTCCTGAACATCATTCATGGCCACGAACTTTGTGTTGGGTGTAATAGCTATCCCCGAAAGAAATTCGTATGTGTTATTTCGTTTCTGCAATAAATTTAGAATCAAAGTTGTTTTAGAGGAAAAATAATTTATGAATGGAAATGCCAAGGAGAATAATGTAATACCTCATTGATTATGGAACATTGCTCCAGACGTTGTAGTCGGCGTAGAAGCAGTAGACCAACGATAATGTCTGAAGGAACCACATCCAAGTCCCTAAAAAATTCAGACAACAGTTTGGCCAAATCACCGAACGAATCCTGAAAGTAATACAAATAGAGTATAATCAATATATTAGATTCAACATATACACTAAATTATAAATTTTCAACCATTACCCGGCTGCTATCAGAATTATGAATGCAGCAAAAAAGAAGGCGACAACGACTGTTCCAGCTATTTTCATAGGCCCGCAGAACCTTTCTAAAACATCAAGTTTATGATCAACTTCAAACTTCACTCTTATCTCATAAACTCTCTTAGAATGAATTACCGTTGTCTCCAATTTCGTTGTGTACTCCCAGACCTTTTGAAGGATGGATGTCTATGTTCCATTTCTTTAAAATTAGCTTGGTACCTTTTCATCTTTACCCAAGATCTTCCTGCAACATCGTAAACGCACCAAGCCGTGATAATTACAGATAGGAGAACAAACCATGTCCAAAGAGTAAGTCCTATGAAAAATAATATCAAAGGGTGATTGAAAGTTGTTATGTGCATGCAAAAATACTTTGAGATCGAAACTCTCTCAGTTTTACAGCCTAAGGGGCCTAAGATATTTTAATCAATTACAACTAGTTGAAGGCTTATGTATTAGGTACTCATTCCAAGAAGTATATAAACAACACCAATACACAGTAACAGAGAGCAGCCCTGGTATTTTTCAGGTATCAATCAAACATAAAAACCGATTACTTCATACCTATCATCACTTGTTTCGTTAGCACAAGGTTGCATTGGAAGTAGAACTTACGACTCCATAATAGAGCAAAAACTGACCAGATCAGCTCCAGGATTAATGAAACTGCAAAAGTAGATAAGAAAATTAAATTTGAAACTCTAAAGCAAATGATTAAGCAAATTAATATTATCTATCCGTTTCTACAACCAACATCAATTTTACTTTCTCATGCAGTCTAAGGGAGGAAAAAAATCAACAAGAAAAAAAAACACTCGGGATTCAAGTTAGTTGAACATTTAATGAGATTTTTAGTAGAATCTACATCATTAGACATTAATTTTACAAATTATTTACTCCACGTTTTGAATATAGTAAGGGCAAAATTTTGATATGCAAGCTTTTGTGACACTCAAATGTACAAACGTCCAGAAGCGAATTTCTAAAATAAAAATTAGAAAAATCTCGAACGGCTTTACTTACAGAGTCTGATGTACATAAGGTATGGTACACCGCTTCTTGGGGTGTCATTAAGGATGGATCCACGAAGTGAAATCAGTGTCAAACAAAACTCAAGCACTGATGCAAAAACAAGGAGCACCAAAATAGAGCACATTATCTCTAGCACTCTATAAGTGCAGTCATTTTTCTGCCAATTCGTTAGCTCATCGAAATCCACAATTATAGCTCCTACTGTTGCAAAGATCCTAGGATCAGATCATAAGAAAATTCATTGTTTTCTCAATTGTGGTACGCAAATGAATGTAAACTAATATTATACGCTTGAATCCAATGTAATGTATGAATTCAACTACAGAAACTCCTATTTCTGTAATCATACCAAATTGAGAGGAATATTTTCAGTAGTTTTTGACAACCTAAAAATCAGTGTGTGCATGGAATACAGCGCGGAAAAGTGGCATCGATCTTAGGAAGTCTCCTTTGTCGGCCTTGTCCCATCCGCAGCCGGGAATCCGGGAAGGAGTTGAATGAAATTACTTATTTTAACGAAAAACAATACTGCAAATATTTTGCTTTATTTTAACTATTTAATTTAACATTGGGTTTGTAATTAAATTTAACAGTAATTGAAAGAACAATATTCAAAAAACCAGCCTGGCTGAGTAAAATTATATTCATATTCATACACATGCAGTTTCACCTTGACTTGGTTTGCATTCACTTTCATTCATAATACCCAATATCCAACGGAATCCAACCCGCATTCTACGATTAACTAGTCTTCCAAACATTCCAAAATACTACCAGATCGACTAGACCATGCAAGTTATTCAATACTTTGTAGTTTCTGTTACCAAATACGGAAAACATTTTTTTATCTGATTATTTGAAGTTTGTATTTGTTATTGGTATGATTGTAGTTGAAATTGCTTTGGAGAAAGAATAGTTTAGACAATGTGGAGTTTGGAATGGAAAAGGCTTAGTAAGAGTTGGGTACCAGATCAGATGGAATATGAATAGGCTTATGCTGGGCAGGAAAAGGTCATCACTTCCTATGCTCCAGCGCCGTCCAAACGCCACGAGTCCAGGCATGATGAAGAGATGAAAGCAAGTATTTCTCCTAATCGAGAATCAAATACTTGAGCCTGCGATGGTATGCTATCACCTCACCAATCTCAGCCAAAGTATTTGTATATCTCTTTTTCCCGATAGTCCACATGGTTCACTAAGACTTTATGCAGTTCATACGGGTGGATGATAATTCGTCATGGTGATTTATAGAAATTATTCAATGTGCCAAAGAACTTGGGAAATTGTGTGAGGACAAGAAAAACCACCCGATCAGATCTTATTCTAGTGATGAAAGAAAGTAAATCCGGTGGCATGAGAGGAGAAAAGGGTTCTTTTGTGTTGGATGATTCTGTTTAATAGTAAAACTGCCCAATGTTCATTCCACATACCAATAAACAGAGTCTTCTTGTTCCCGAGACGGGCTTACAAGATCCCGAGTCGACTCTCAGGAAGTACAGAGATGCGGGATATCCCGACCGAACCGTTTATCTAGACGGGATTCTGAAGGAAGACTATGTAAACATGCGCTTGAATCTCAGTCCTGAAGCCATTGAATCATTTTGCTCAGTGCAGTCTAGCTGCAGGTGAGATTGCAATTTGCATCTTCCTACACTTATCCAATTCCACTTATTAATGAAACCATGGACGAGAAACGAATGCAAGTCCGGACTCTAATAAAAGATTTTAATTGCACTTTGATCTACAATCTCCTTAATCACATCTTGTCAACATTTAATATTTTATAGCTTGGCTTGAATAACCACGTTACGTTCGAAGCGTTAAAATGTCACAGAAGAAAGTTCACTCTTTAGGGGGTATGAAACCGTTCCGGTTTTAGCTAAATATGCTGCAGTCGCTGATCATTTTTGTGTCTATGCATAATAAAAGAGTTGTACTCTAGTGGTAGTAAACATAGATAATTCAGAGGAATAAAAATTCTAGCTGTCAGAGTAATTTCATAGCAAGTTATACTCATCGTGAGACCTTTCATATGAGATGGCATTTGATGAGATCCGGTGAACCTGCATTTATTTTCATAGTAATTCATGCATGATATTTGCATGGCATTTTGAAACTTTTAAAAACAACATCTCAGAAGTACAGAAACCTTTGTTAGCTCACTAGGAAAGTATTTAAGTCACATTTTATACATAATGTTGATGATGGTGAATGTCTCAAACCAGAAGCTTTACTGAAATGAAATTATGTTCTCGTAGTCTATATATATTATAAAAGCTTCATAACTAATGTGGTGACTAGCAACTTTGTCCAAAGTGTTCATAATTACAAGTACAGGATTAAGTGAAAGCAACTCATAATCTAGACTACAGAGTCCAGAAAATCTTAAATTTGTCTGTACACAGTAACACCAGAAATGTTACATGTATTATATTACATTGTAACATGTCATTCCCATACGATACATAAAAAGTTGAAATCATTTACAATAATAATATTGTATGCATCTATTTTCCATCCTTAAATCTGAACCGTTCTCTCCTCCCTCATAAATTTCTCCATAAATGACGGAAATAGTCCAGAAGCAGGAACTCGGATTCTCTACGGCTCCTCCCGAAATATCGGCCCAAGGAACATGTGAAAATGTTGAAACGGAGCAGAGAAATGGATTCAACCCATAAAGGCGAGGGTTACAAGTTACCTGAAATCTGGATCACCCTGATTACACCATAACAGTTCATTCTTATGCATTTCTTCCAGAGCATCTCTTAGCTAATAATATTCCTCTAAGGAGTCTCATGGAACATGTTTAAAAAATTATCTTTCCATGGGTTTCAACCTTTGATCACGAATCAAGATAAAATATCCCAACCACTTGCTCTATCAATCAGTTCTGTGTGGGTGACGGGTGCAATCGGATCGGACCTGTTCATTAGTTGGTCTAAACTCTGGAAATTCTTTTACAGATGGCTTTGAAAGAATAGTGCGTGGGAGAGGGGATTGATTGATAATATTGACACAACCTTCGCTTATGCCATAGGGATTTCAGAAATAAGAAAGTGAAGAGTAGTATTATTGTTAGTAGTAGGACGAGACTGCGGATCTGTGTAACACAATCATGTTCTCATCATAGAGTTACCCTTTTTAATCCAGAGAGGATGGATTCTAAATGTCACAAGAAAGGAAATTAAAAACACCTTGGCAGAAATTTCATCCTTTTTATCTGTGTTATCAATCATAATTTGTACAATATGATAATCTCGTGTAGCCTCACAAATTCTTATAAGCCCCATCCTACTTTATAACTCGGTGGTAATTTAGATATGATATATAACTCCTTTACATTGTTTTACCCAATTGAAATTGAAATCAAGAAATCAAGAGTTGAAAAAGAACGGGAAGTTGGAAATATTGAAAGAAATTAAAGTTACCATTTGGTTGGTATACTTGAGCTACAAAAGGAAATGCCTAAATCTGATTTAGCTTTTTGATGATCGCTAATCTACAAATAATAAGGTAAGTCGATGTTTTGGAAATTAGTTGTGTGTTCCGGGGCGGGTAGGGCCAGGGGGGATCTTAGGAAGATCTAACCTCTCACCCCAGAGTCCCAACATTACCCTGAAATATATCCTATACACTATAAGTTCTGTAATAATTTTTTGATTTGGCTTTGTTGAATTTTAGGAGACTAATTTTATTTGATTGTTGTGTTGAAATATTTAAGATTCTGGCACTTGGAGGGGAAACAAGATAGAAATGGTAGTCTTTAATGAAAATAATCATATGGTGAACCCTTGCTGGTGAATTGTACCTTCGAAACGGTACAGAAGGAGGATTTGGCACTTGATCTGCAGTTGCGGATTGGATAAAGGTCTTTGGAATGGAACACAGAAAAGAGGCAGAAGCGGTGTACTTCGTACAAGAAGATTCCCATATTGTCATGTCGGAGAAGGTACAAAATGATGCTTTGGAGGTTTAAAGAAGACTGTCTTAGAGATTAAAATTTCAGTTATTTGAGATTGGCTCTGTATTGACTATTGATTGATAGTTGCATCGTATGCTAAAGGAGTTTTAATTTACAGGTACAAGCGTTGGCAGGAAGTATTTATCAAGAGTTTGAGCGAATGATTACCAAGTACGATGAGGAAGTTGTTAAGGACTTGATGCCTCTTGTGGTCAATGTACTGGAATGCTTAGACCTGAGCTATACGGAAAACCAGGAACATGAAGTTGAAGTTGAGCTCCTTCGGGAGGATAACGAACAACTCGTCACCCAATATGAACGGGAGAAATCTTTAAGAAAGACTTCTGAACAGGTGTGAAAAGTATCTTTCTGTTTGAAAGTTTTAAATCAAGGGGAGGGGCAGGAAATATTGAAGTGCTTTGATTTGATTGATCGTCAGAAATTATTGGAATTGGAAGACCATTCAGACGAGATGATTAAAGACCTAAGTGGGAAAATAGAAAGTCTTGAAGCTATTTTACGTATGCTGGAGCTCAAATCTAAAAACGCTGCTGATCATGGTTGGTTTGTGAAATGCATTTAATATTTCCTCCCTAAGTTAACTATTGAATTATCACCACCATTGGCCCATTGTGTTTTGCATCTTTACAACATAATATTATTATGACTTTTTTTAGTTTCGAGATTAGAAGATAAAGAGAATGAAATGAAAAGGGAATACGCAAAATTGCACGACCGTTACACTGAACTTTTTAAGACACATATGGACTACATGGAACGCACCAAAATCCTAATGGGGACAGATCGTTTAGAGAATTTCGGGATATCGGGAATGAATAGAAAACTAAATAATATGATGACTAGGTCGGCTGGTCCGATGTCGTATGGATTTGAGTCTCTTGCGAACAATTCATCTATGTTAAAGTCTCTTACTAGTCCAGAAGGGGCAAATTTTTCTATACTTTCGCCTGGTGGAAATCTGCGACCTCCAAATATTCAAGAGGAAATGACTATGGACGATGTCTCTGAAGCAATGCCTGACAACGATATTTCCAATGGGGCTGATGAAGATTTTGATGGTAAACTTTAAAAGATTTAAAATTATCATCATTCATAGTTGATATCATGCTAACACAAAAGTAGCATAATTGAGTGTCTGATTTAATGAGTTGCAAATTGTTTTTTCTCTCATTTATAGAATTGTCTGACAGTAGCCCAATGCAAATTCAAGCCAGCAAGAGTAAAACTAAAAAGTTAGGATGATAAATTTATTAAACTACAGGCGAGTTAGCTAATTTTAATGAATATTAATCTTTAAAACTATTTTTGTATAGAGAGGAAAGAACAAGTAATACACTTTATCAAGAATGCAGCTTCCAGGAGCCTGAACTTGCTGAGGAGACTAGTGAAATTACTGGTAAGAAATATTGTATTGTTAAATTCCATGCACCAATATTCAATATTTTATTCAAGTATTTAAATTATTAAATATGGAATTGATTTGAATGATCCACAGGGAGTTGGGTTCATCCAGGAGAATACGCTTCCAACGGTATGTTCCAATCTTTACACTTGACGATTTTAATTGAGTTACTACAATTAATGAAGGGCTTTTTGTAATTTTGTTCACGAAATTTAACAATTTAATACGTCCAAAATTCACTAATCCTTAAAAATTGTTTGCATATTAAACTCTGTGTAAACTTTGTTTAAAACTTACCAATCTAATCCAATAATGAGAACTTAATGAAAATTAATCTTTAAAGGAGTTTTTATGAACAGAAGAAATGCACTAACAATCTGTGGTTTGGTATTTTAATTGTTTTTTTTCGGCATCTGTACCCGCTTCACTAACCAACAATTTTGGACGGCCTTAAATTATCATAGTCAACGACAACTTCTTTGGTAAGAGTCATTTCCACCATTTGCTGTTAATGTTATCATGAAAACAGTTTTCGGACGATACACAGTCAACAGTAAATTTATTACTGCTAGTTGCTTGAATAGATACTTTGTTGCTTTCATAGCAATAACTATTAAACGTAACTCAAACTTTTTGTTTAATAATAAGTAATAATAACAAAATTTAATTTCTTTAGGAATGGGGAAAGAAGTGGAAAACTTGATACTAGAAAATAGTGAGCTTCTTGCAACCAAAAATGCCCTGAACATAGTTAAAGATGACCTTATTGCCAAAGTGGATGAATTAACTAGGTAGGTGGAATTTAAGATAGCTGTGTCAGCATATATAAGGGTGCATTAAAATGGGCTGATATTTTGTTATTTTAGTGAACAAGAAATCTTCCGTGAAGAAATAGCTTCATTAAATGCTGTAAAGTCTCGTATGAAGCTTAGAATTCAGGAAGTAGAAGAAGATTTAAAGAAAACAAAAGAAGAATTTGACAAAAAAGTGAATAGTAAGTCTGACGATGAAGAAGATGTGCCATTAGCTCAGAGAAAGAGATTCACTCGTGTCGAAATGGCTCGAGTCCTTATGGAGAGGAATCAATATAAAGAAAGATATATGGAACTTCAAGATGCAGTTAGATGGACAGAAATGCTTCGAGCAGCAAAACAGGACCCATCAATGGAAAAACGAAATAATAGGGGAATATTAAACTTGTAAGTTGATACTGATTTAAATTATATTAATTCTAAAAACTAAGCTTAAACTAACCTATATAATTTAAATAGTTTTAGCAACCTCTTTAAGGGTCCGGTCACAACGCCAATTACAACGGATCGCTTAGTGTCTACTGGTGGAATGGTACCTAATGTATCGCCAACAAGAGGTGGGAATGTTTCTGCATCTGGATCTTCTGGCTCTGATGCATACAGAGCTTCACGCATTTCCTCTGATATGTAAGTTCGACGTAAAAAAGGACTTGACAATTTAAATCATTACCTTTTATTTATTTCATCAAATCAACTGTAAGAACCTTTTAATTTGCAATCCTATCCCGTCCTACAGTAGACAGAAAATGACCCAGTTAGGAAAAGACGTCTCTCAACAATCAAAATTAGCTATTCTAGCTCTACAGCTTTATTTTAGTCGATCAGAATTTCAAAACTCCTTAGGTAGTTGTTATTTGCGTTTGTATTTACGTCTTTATTTATTCGTTCGTGATTATTTATGATTTCTTTGTGATGTGGTAACTGTTTCAAATACCTTGATAGTAGTAGTATGAACAAGTGTATTATTAAAGTGCATTGTTTTATACTGTACAATTTTCGTTTGTTTATTTTTTTTTTTACTTAAAATTCAATCTGCTACTGGATTGGTCCAGAGTAGTTAGCTTTTTGTTTAATTGTATTACTTCAATTTCTGCATTACAGTCTAAATGATGATTGCCCCAATCATACTACATTGATACAGAGTATAGATTTTTTTGTTAATTCTTCAGAGCTGCGGACAAGTTGCAGTTAAGGCGTTTAGGGGACCCACAACACAGGAGAGAAACTTCACAATACAGTAAAATTAAAGCCCATGTTCGAAAGGACGATGGGAGAATGCAGGTAGAGTAAAATTACGAATAATGCCGTTACCGAATAACTCTGCAACATCATGAATGTAAAATATTAAGTAGTTACATTTATAATATTTTTTTAAAGGCCTATGGCTGGAGTTTACCAGCTAAGTCAAACACAGGATCGTTGTCAGCAGCCCATGCCGGTGCGTCTGATACGTCCGTGAATTCAAGAAGTCACTCTTCAGATAGTCAGGCATCTGGACGACACTTGCCTGTTCCTGTTCCAATTTACTGTCGACCTTTTATGGAACAAACGCCGGGAATGAAGGTCCGTTATTTGTCAGAATTAGAGTTGCAAAATGATTACCATGCAAGATTTTATTTTAAATGTTAATTGAACAGATATTTTGTGCCTCTGGAGTCAATTTATCTGGGTTCCAGTTGAAAGAAATTCAGCCACACTTTACATCCCATGTTTGGGTCTGCACAGCGACACATTCGGCCAGTAGAGTTACAATTATAGATGCAAATAGACCAGCAGAAGTTTTACTTAGTTTTGAAGTTTGTTCTTCTCATCTATTGTGTATATCTGCAGTACCTGGTAAGCTTCGTTTTATTTTGGATGAGCTTTTGGTCTCATATTTTATAATGAATTATTCTTAAATTGATTTTAAAATCATATAGGTGCTGAAAATGTAGACTTTCAGGGGGATGACGGGATACACAATTTCAATTCTTCGGAAGAACCTATGCTGGAAGATGAATCAGCGACTGGAGGGACTGACAGGCTTGTGAGTGTATGCTTCGTCACCACCTCGGAAGACACTGAAGAACAAATGAACCCTCTAGCTAGTACCCATGGTGCTAGCGAAAATAGTGATAGCGTCCAAGATTCTACAAAGATTATGGAAGCATCTTGTGAGGCTGGAGATGACGCATTAGAAGAAATAAATCCAAACCAAGCTACATGTACTGAGAATGTCTCCAAAAACAACCAAGATTTCGACAAACTTGGAGGTCGCCAGTCAACAAATTCTGAAGAGGCAATCCATTCTGATTCATTTGTTCCCGATGTTACGAGTAGTTTGCCTACTATGTGGCTTGGAGCACAGAATGGATATATTTATATCCATTCGACTATTGCTAATCGGAACAAATGTCTTCATAAAGTTATGCTTCCAGATTCCATTTTATCAATTGCGTAAGCTCATTATTTTGTATAAAAAATACATCCGTGAAGTAAGCGAAATGTAAACGGGCTATAAATTTTTTTTAGTCATTTGCACGGGAGAACATTTGTATCAATGGCAAACGGCACAGTTGCTATATTTAGACGAGATTCTGAAGGGATATGGGATTTATCCGGATACCACCTATTAGACTGGGGTCAGCCTCATCACTCTATTCGATGTCTTTCTGTTGTTCATCAAGATATTTGGTGTGGATTCAGGAACAAGATTTACGTACTTGATGTTTCCACATTGCAATTAAAGGTAGTTTTAAATTAACCGGCATACCTTAAGCTATGGTTTGCTAAATCTTCCAATTCTGGAAATTCATAATTTCAGAAAACATTCGAAGCTCACCCTAGACGAGAAAGCCAAGTCAGACAAATGGCATGGTGTGGCGATGGAGTATGGATTTCTATTCGTTTAGACTCTACTTTAAGACTTTATCATGCTAAAACCCACGAACATCTTCAAGATGTAGACATTGAACCATACGTTTCAAAAATGCTAGGTAAGTGTTGAAAATAATTGGGACGACCTGGTTCAAATGAAAAATGAGGATGAAAATGATTTAGAGCGGTATGTATGATTTTTTTGTGACCAGGTACTGGAAAACTAGGATTTTCATATGCCCGAATCACAGCATTACTTGTTGCTAGTCAAAGACTTTGGATTGGAACAGGCAATGGAGTTATTATATCCGTTCCTCTGTCAGAATCTAGTTTTGCTCGAACAAACCCATTTAGCAGCCAAAAGAGTCCTGGAAATGTAGTAAGGGTATCGGGCGAGGAAAGTGGGAAAGATATTCCATATTGTTCTATGCCCCAAGCTCAATTGTCCTTTCATGGCCATCGAGATGCTGTTAAATTTTTTGTTGCTGTACCAGGTATGCATATTTATGTTATTGAGTATCCATGTAATTGCTTCGGCTCATAAATCTTTTTTATCTTAGGAGGTTCAACAGTAGCAGATATCCATACCGAAGCGGAAGAGTTCAGTCGAACTATGTCTGACTCTATGCTAGTAATTTCTGGAGGAGAAGGTTACATCGATTTTCGAGTCGGTAAGGCAGCTAATCTTAAGAGGTTGTCACTTAAATGCATAGTAAAGCAAAAGGCTTCAACACTGCACAAATCAAGTCTTGGTTTTAGACGCACTGCATAGTTTTATACATTCGGCATACAAGGGTGGAAGGTGTGTGTGAATGTTAGTGCACTTCTTATGCAGACATTCCCTTTTTCTATGTAAACACTCGTCGCTAATAGCTTCCTTCTAGACAGCTGGATTTCTATAATATTTTTTGAAACATTACACAAAAGGAGCTATTTTTGCGGATTTCTTTACAAATGAGAATAAGACGTGAAATTAGTATTTAATTCTTGGTTGTTCTTGTATTGGAATTGTAAAAATGCAGTTGATGAAGCGGATGGAGATACGGCCAGTCACCTCATTGTATGGAAGCTACCACAAATATTAGATCCAAAAAATGCATTCTTGGATTTTCCAGTTTCTGCAAGTCTTCCTGAAGATCCCTGAAGTCCTCGGTAAATATTCCTCTTCGAAGTAGCATTCGTTTTCCTGGAAGTCTTGTGTCCTAAGTGGAATGTCCTAATGGAAATTGCAGAAAATTTCTTGAAGAGCATTCAATAGCTTACACTGTTAAAACAAAAAGAGAACATAGAAACTTAAACCTTCCGATAGTGTTTGCTAGTGCACAGAAGTTCAATAAAATTAGATTTTAGGGATATTTAATACTACGAGATCAATTTTATGGATACGTTATATTTCCAGTGCCAACTAAAGCTACTTGAAGATTCAAGATTAGTGATAAGTGCGTTTGACTTGAAACTATAGATGCATCAAAATAACACAACAAATCGCTTTTCTAACGGAAGGCTAATTTCTTCAACTAATTTTGTTCCGCATGATCGAATTGATGAATTAGCCACACTGCAAGAAAATTAATCAACTAAAAACTAAGAATTGTGTTGAATGATTGAGACTGAATCAATTCTTGTAGATCAATAATGTTTGTCGTTTTTTAAATTTTAAATATAAAAAATTTACAATAGTAAAAACTTAATGGCTTGATTTGTTTGAGAGTTATTCAAGGTTTAATTTTTGAACGCAGTTAAAGCTTGTTTGAGCAGTAGTTAGATTGAGTTACACTAACAACTTGTTATTTTATAGCTAGCCGTAATCTGATTTTCGGTTTTTGGATTGCAGGGGATGGGGATGACGCAACGATGGCATTGAAGACCACATCTGACCCTCATGGAGGTACTGACAAGGCACACATTGTAATCTGGCAAATACCATCATCCGCAGACAATAAGTGAGTTATTGGGACCCGCTGATCCCTAGGAAGACTGTAACTGTGTAGTTTATCATCGATCGGCTTTTACAGCCGTAGTTATTATCGATTAACATTGTCATGACTTAATATTCCTACTCCTATCAAAGACGTAAGTTTTACGTTCAATCCCAAACCAGCCTCTATCACTTAAGTGCTCAGAACAGGGAAGATGAAGATTGGAAATCTTGTGAAAGAATACGAATCCATTTTTAATTGTAGGATACATCTAGCTTGTGTACTTCTAAATTGACTAGAGGCTTTAAATTGAACAAGAAAATCGGCTGAAATTAACATTTATTTGAATTACTGTACTTGCTTAATTTGTGATTAAAATGTCGAATGTCCTCCATCAGAGGTCAATTTGTCTCTTAAAGAGCGAGTGAGCTCCCGAACGAATGCTTTCAAACATATACGTAGTGCAAAAACAAGCGTTAGGGTTTCTTACCGGTTTTGATATGCATGTTGTACAAGAAGTAAGTAGCGATGGTGTGTTGTCCTTCGAAGAATATTAGATGCTCCAATATATATTTTTTGCCTTGCTTACTTCAACATGGCTAGTATTTCAATTAAACTTAATTAAAAAGAAATCGAATCGTGCTGAATAGTCGTATTTGGATGAAAATGTATGGATTTGTATTACATAGGTACCTATGCAAACCCCTTATTAATTCTTCAAGTTGATGAACCCTAATTATAATACTAATCAGTTATTACATTGTGTAGTTGATACTATTTATTGGGTACTGACCAATAGTTTCACTACAGCAGACTATCTAAGTATAAGTATCGTAAACATCAGAGTTTTTCTAATCAATTCGTTCCGTAACTTTCGAGATCAAATATTTGTGATTGCGGGCATGTAGCTATAGATGTAACTTGCTAGTTAATTTATGCATATGTAAATGAAGCTTATTAGAAGATTTAAATAAATATGACTGAACGAGGAATTAACAATTTTAAGTTTTCAACGCAGTGTTTTATGTGTATAAAACTGACATTTTATTTAAGCGCATATGCATATGACTTTTCAGATGGATATCGGAAATTATTTGAAATTCACCTGCTTTATAATCCTTAAAATAACCTCTCCAATTCGTGTTTTGAAAGTACAAGATAAAAAGCAGACTGTTTTTTATTTTTCTAAACCTCTTTTTCCGATTTTAAATGCCTTGCGTTCAGACCGCAATCAAATTAAAAACTCTTATCTCAGATACTTTGATTTCTTGTTATTTTCTCTTTATTCAGCATTCGTTGGCATCAAATGTATAATTGTATAAGAATACAGACCAAGTAATAAAATAAACGTTACATATCCTATATAATACAAGGAAAGAGATTTTTTATTGCAAATATACTGCAGAACTCATTAAAATTAGAAAAATTTTCTGCAGAGGCAAATGGCAGTTGCTAATGTTGCCATTTGAAGGAGGAGAAGTGTAAGTCCCATTCCAATTAACGTCAGCGTTTGTTTCCTAAGCCATTCTTGTATTGAAGTGTAACATCCCTTGATAATTTGTTTGTAAAAAAAAAAGTATAAGTGTGAATTTCTTGAGTCAAAAACATGCAATTTAATTTTGGCAATCACCTCTTTGAACCGATGTTGTGGGACACTAAGCGGCGTTTGGCAACTACTTGCATTTACTGCGACAGGGTTAAGATAAAATGGAGGATCACTTAGGTTTTCATTGAGAGGACAACAAGTTATGGGATATAGGAGCGGTCCACCAAGTTTTTTTATTCGCCATTCTGATCGATCAAAATCGGCATCACTTTCAATTCCACAGCAATTAAACTGGAATGAATAAACAGAGTGTGCTTAATTAGACACTCTACTCTAAATTTATTCTCATATTCTGGTAGTAATGTTAGAATTATAATTGGATTTTCGTCTATAACGGGTTGGAAACTTTTCATAATGATCAATACTAATATCTGTAAGTGAGTAATCCGACTGGTGTGTTTTCACACCTCTTTCCCTATTCATGTTAATTTTAGGTTGGAGTTTACGTTTATATGAACTATTTTTTATTATTCGACCAATCTTGATAAATTAAAAAAAAATCATCATTATATCGAAACACAAAAATGACTATTCGATTGTCTTAAAATTCAAAAGTTGAGTTTTTTTTTAATTAAGGCTTATCTGGGTTTATCGTTCCGTTTGAATCTATTGGGCCATTAATCCTAAATATCATTGTATCGAAACTGTGTAAAATACAATTCAACATTTCACAATCAATTCCTTTGCTCTTGATTTGACAAGTTGGAAAATCCTTAATTTAGGGGCACTGGACCAGTAAGGAATACTATATCAAGTTAGGACTACATAGATGCG
The DNA here is from genome assembly GCA_034694785.1 of Agrenia bidenticulata. Taxonomy (NCBI): domain Eukaryota; kingdom Metazoa; phylum Arthropoda; class Collembola; order Entomobryomorpha; family Isotomidae; genus Agrenia; species Agrenia bidenticulata. The sequence goes on from JAQFYM010000413.1 coordinate 30,340, forward strand.
ACTAAGAAAATCGGAAGAGATGTTAAATAGATTTTAGATTTTATTGGAAAAAAGTGCGAGATTGAAAAACGATTAGCTGCGAATTATCACAGGAAAACGTTCTTATTTGTGACCCGAGCGGGTTATCCCTCCGCTAATTGATAAATAAATCACTGAAACATAGATTAAAACTGAATAAATAAACTTTCAAAACTGTCAGTTATCACTAACCTTGCTTTGGGCAAAATCCATGGATTTTGTGAGCGACTGGTCGATTCCATATTTTGACTGAAGTGTGATGGCAAGTTTCGTATTCTCCATTTCAGTACCCATCGAATTGTGGTACAGAAGGAACAAAACGCCCAAGCCAAGCTCTGCCAATAGGACCAAGCAGATGCATGCCACAAACTAGGAGAATTCAAAGTCAATATATTTACTGCAATTCTTTGTAAGTGCTGTAAAAACGGATGTGACAAAAAAGTGAATATGATGAAAAACTTATGGTTTTCGTGAAAATCTATATAAACAAGTATGAATAAGGGCAGTTTTATTTTTTATGAAATTTTTATGAAGAAATAGTAAGTAAAAAAATCTGAAAGCTTCTTCAGGATATTTAATTAATGGACCTGTTTATTTGTACAGAATTGACCCTTTCAGAACGTTCCCTTAAAGATGAATGAGTATTCTACAAGGGTAAATTCTGTGCGAATGAAACAAGCCCAATTTCATGCTTGTCGAAAATGAATATAAACAGCGGTTGAGGTTCAACAACAGTTAAATTAGGAATCATAAGCTGATTTCGATTACCCATCCTATGGAGCATTTACGGGCGGCCACAGAACATCCAACAATGGAACTCCCAATAATTGAAACACCAATACCCAACATAGAGGTGGCGACATGGCTAAGGATCGACGAACCTGGGGAAATGATTCTAAATAATAAATATCTTCCTTGATCTTCTGCGACGAGTATACCAAGGGCAAATATTCCAACTCCACAAACCTAGAAAAAATAAAAATCTTATAGTTATCCTCTTGAATTAGTTTTGTTTACGAACCACTACAATCATTCTAATTCTTTTATTAAACATTCTATGATTTACATAATAATACAATTTAGCCTTTCCCAAGTGTCGTTTGCAGAGGGATAAGATCTAGCAATTAAGATATTATGAGATTGGAAAAACACTGTTACGATTCTTATAATAGTTATAGATTTGATAATTTGTTTAATTGTAGGCCCAGAGTGGTGGATATGCGTTAGTGATTCATATCAACTAGTGTCACGCACACTTGCAATTTCATTTCCAAATAGAAACTTACACCAATGCAAATAATAATTAAATATCAATTCGATATAAAATGATTCCTTACCAAAAACATAAAGTTAATGCATATGAGAATAGAAGCCCCGGAACGATTACTTTCTGGATTTCTATACGCCATCCTTCATTCCTGAACCGTTCTGAGTGGAGTTAACCTGGGGGAGGAGATCAGCGTTATGATCTCGACACGCAACAGCGGTGCTACTCTTTTCGGCTGTGGCTCGAAATTTTCAGATTAAAATCTTTTCACTCGAAACAAGGGCCATTTTTGTACACCGTGAATCCATATTAGTTGTATTTTTATTTCACCCACCACATTTTTCCTTTCTTTGAAATGAGCTCATGCAAGAAGAACATGAGCAATAATATTTAACACTAGCACACTACTAACGAATATTTCCCACGATGTATGGCTGACCTTAAACGTGTGAACCTCTCACTCTCGCTAGTGCATAAGACATTTTAGATGAAAGGAGGTCATTTTGCATCACTACTAAATAAAAACAAAAAGTTATCCTAATTACGAGCAAATACGTTATAAAGAAGAACTAAATCTTCCTTCTACTAATGCTCCTCCAGAATTTTTTATATTAAACCTTGTCTAACACAAAATCCCACAAATTTAGTTGCACTGCGTACCAATTGGATTCCTTTTTCGTATTATTGCGATGCTAAATATTCCCAACTTTTAATACGTGTACTTCTCTTGCATAACCGACTTAAATTTCCGTGTAATCACTTGGCGTGGTTCTCTCAGATTTACATTTCACTTGCAAAATGCATATTTGATCATTTTTGAGGGAGTTCATGTAATTTCTGAGACACTTTGTTCAATTCAAAACTTTGTAGCTCAAATGGTAAGAAAATACTATGTAACCACATAACAGTAACGAAAGCCTTGCTGTCCTATAGTTAAATGCAAGATGCATTTAGAAAAAATTGATTTGATTTTAGTCAATTTTCCAATTTATACCACTGGTAGAAAAAAGGATCCCATGGGTTCCAAGCTTTGAGGTCTGAAAAGTCAGAGGTACTTAGAAATAGGAGTATATATGTGGGTGAGTTAAGGAGACGAAGAAGACTTCGTATTTCTACAGAATTCCATCATTCTTTCTACACATTAGCAATAGTTGTGGCAAATCCTGAGCTATGAAACTAATTGTGTGATGCGATGAGTCTGACTTTGATACTGTAACATACCTAGAATACTATGTCTATCCATTGGTACAGGTTTGTGATGAGAAAAAATTAATATGTGTGTATGAGTTAAGTTTGCTCGAGCAAACACAAAAGGGTTGGGTTTTTATTTCCGGTCAAAAGTCAGGATATTCGCTCTGATGAGCATTTTACATCAACACATGAACTTAAGGTAGTATGAAGTGCTCGTACATTCATCGTGTTTAGTAGCAGCAGACTTGCACCTTATGCACATATGGGTTCACCTATATTAACTTTCAGGTTAAATTCTCCCGTAGGTTCTCAAATACGTTCACTTCCACGACATTTCAATCAACTTCAAAACCACCGGATGATAGTGATGACTGTTGATCAAGGGGCGAGTGGTTTTGTAATATGGTGCTTATATACGGTTCTAATTTATTAGTTGCATGCAATATATCATCCTGTTCTTTTGACCCCAGTCACAAGTCACAATAAAATATCTTGCCAATATGGCAATGTCCAGTGACCTGTGAGGAAGGGATTTCCCCAGATATCGTAAACACACTATGTATAGAATCAAAAAAAGTTTCCTGCATTATTTTTTTGTTAATGATAGTGCAGTTTTTGCATACAAACACTTTCCTGTTCCATTAATCTCACATTTCACTAAAGTGGATCTTATTCCGTTACCTTTTTGTTAAATAAAGCTTTGAGATACCAGCATGCAGCATTAATAATATTTCCGGGTATCTAAAATGCTGGGATAAATCATGACCCTCTTCGTACTAAAACACAGCCCAATTCGCTATAAATTTGTTTTGGTACTTGTGTTTGACTAATGTTTCACGAAACAGAAGATAATAATTTTATCGTCACTAGGAAAATGGAATAAAATCAGTCTTATTGCATGCAAAGCCAAATCAAAAACTCGAGGATTCGGTCTTTATCGTTCTCTTTAGTGCTAAATCTAATTGAGGCTAGACTTGATAGCCTATTAAAACAGAATCGCATAAGATGTAGATATTTACGGGGGCCTTAAATCCATATAATACACGTTTTTACTCGCATCATACTTTTGCATATGTACGACGGGTAGACAGAGAGTTGATTGTATTAGTATCTCATGATGAAAACGAAATAGCTTTTCATGATGATGACTCGAGGGTTTCACAGTGCTCGTAGCTTTATTTAATTAAATGTCCCTTTGCTACATGTCATCTCTCATCCCGACCCAAATTATCATTCTGTATGTTTCCCATGTATGAGATGGAACTGTGAACTCTCATTCGTATGAAGCGATTTAGGCCAAAGGATGGTCACAAAATAACTGAAGGCTGCAGATAATAAAAATGCAACTTAATGGGCTGCTAGAGCAGAGGCGAGTTCTCATCATAAGCTTTCTCCAGTCGGAATACTCGAGTTCAGTGCTGAAGATGTGTGATTCGTGTAGAATAAAGAAGAGATGAGGTTTTCTACGAGGCGGAATAGTTTAATATATTTTTTACCTTTCCAAGATATTCAAATGTCAAGTAGTCCGTATTGACGGATTATCTAACCTTTGATTCCGTAGCGGAAGCCGTGGAGGAGGTTCGGCTCCTTTTAGATATTATTATGGAGACTATAAGGACCCCTAAGGTAAGGAACTTGTTTTTAAATCATAGCACAAATTCTTATATGACTAGGATTCAGAACCCCGTTCGGTAAAAATAATAAAGCCAAATTAAGCTAGCAATTTTTGTTCTAATTTATCATATAATAGAAGTCTGTCAGTAAGGGATTTTAATTGTCTTCTATTATCACAATACTCTCTGAAAATTATTGAGAATAATGATCGAAATAAAACTTAAGACCTAAGAAATCTTTTACTTTCGGTCATCCCACAATCTGAAAGTTGGATTGATTTTTCTTTTGTTTATGACTAATCGAATTAGATTAATATTTTTTGTAAGATGTCAAAGAGTTGTTGGTCAAGTTTAGGGTAGGGTGTTGGACTGAACTTTAAATAAAAGTGTATTGTTTGATTTAAAAACTGCATTTTCTGTTGGTTCTAGCTATCTAATGTAGCTCAAAATGTCAGACATATGGTTTCATATCTAAAAATGAGAATGGATATTACAATTTTATATACAAGGCAACTGCATACATATGATAGAAATAACAAATAAATATCAAAATTAAATTTAATTTCCAAATTAATGATTTAAATTCTTTTACATGCTCGAATAAATTAGATATTTGTTAGGATAATGATGATGATGATGATAATGATGAAGTAGGAGGCGGTCATGGTTTATTGGATGTAATTTTGATCACCGATTTTGTGTTGCAATTGTACTTCTCAGTAGCTCCGAGCATTTATATTTGAAAATGATTTCTAATGCAAAGTTACAACTGCAGAAACCAAGATAACATTTTGTTGACTCATTGTTTGTTTACAAACTAAAAGAGAGTTTGAAAACCCTTTTATCGATTTATCGGCATTGCCTGTGCTTGAATATGAATTATAATTTTTTTCGAAATGTACAGCAATTTAATGTATCCAGGCTCAATTATGAAACCAATATACTATCCCTCCTTTCTTTTCTTGCTTCAAAAAATCAAAACTTGAGGCCCACTGTACTATGACATGACAACAGAAATAACCTGCATAACTAGTACGTATTTTGTTAGCTTCGATAAAAAATCAAGTTAATTTTGGATTTTTACTCGGCAACGACTAATGGTCATTATTGAGTGACAATTAAAATTAGTCAAGTCATCTATTGCTAATAAAATATGAAAACAGAATATTATAACCAATTCTAAGAATAAATAAATAAATAATTCTAACTTTAAACTTTCTAAATATAGGCCAAATGGCATCTTTAGAACTCAATGGTTTCCAAAGATGCTCAAATTTGTCTTATAATTGTATCAATCCATAGATCAAACCCGTGACTCAATAAAATTAATGTATATATATATATATATGGGAAATTGACAAATAGAACGAAAAAAGGCACAAGTCAAACTCACAATTTTACATACAAAAATAACTTGACAAATTGACAAATCAAACAAGGATTCGGCCTGAGATGATTTGATAAACCGATTTAGGATAAGGTTGAATTGTTATTCATATGAGGCTAATATTTGCTTGAAACATTAATAACTAATCTTAGGCTGAATAAATGTCAATACTATAATCTTAATTATCTCTCTTCGGTTAATATTTTCTGCCCGGCTTTTTGTTGGAAGCTAATTTACATAAGCCCTTATACACCGTTGCGGTAAATAGCCAAATCATTACGATTAAACATCGATCCACTTTCGTTAGATATTACCAGTTGCCGCGGCATGTACGCAACACCTCTCTTCTTACTTGTCAGGCTCAGAAGGGAAAGTTCGGGTTTGGTTCGGATGGATTTAGCACTGCTGCTGCCGTGAAATTAGGAAAGGCACGGCCTTACCTTCTCTACTTTCTTGTTGAAAATGCTTTCACTCATGCTACGTAGTCTATGCTTTTTAGGTGACACAGAACACACACGTATGCTCTAGGAATAAAGTAATACTTGTCTTGAGTCATTAGAATCAGCTCTCTCAGACGGGGCTGGATCCTGGAGGTGGAGAAAAAGCAATTTGTAATTTATAGATTATATTTTAGTTCAAATTGATTCATTCCAAGTGAAGTCGATTGTGTAGGTGAATGTTAGATGCTTAGGACAAGTAGAGAGCAAAACAAGATATTTAGAAACCTGAGTTTTCACCAGATCCCAAAGATGCACGCGGCTGAGGAGATGTATACATTCTTCCGGGTGTGGTTTTCTGCGGATTATGGGGACCATCGCAAATTCCACGACCTCCCTTTCCAAATGAAGGCAAATTTTATCTTTATAAAACTCCCTGAACAAGTTTTGTTTCTTACAATAGAAGCTGCTCGAGAGGCTTACTAGGGAGTGGCTATATGTTCACTATTTTTTGGGATAATTTGAAGTTAGTGTTGAAGATACATGGATTTCTTTTATTATGCTACAGGTGGACAATGTGAGCTTGGTGGAAAGATTTAGCTCTCGCCGCAATGCCGTTGGCTCCCTTTACTTGACAGCCACACATTTAATCTATGTGGATCATGATAACAAACGAGAAACTTGGGTAAGGAGATGGCTAATAATAATATCATCTTTATTATTAAAATGTTATATTAGAATAGGAATAAAATTGGTGTGTTTGTATCGCTGAATTTGTCCGAATCAACAGATTCTACACTCCCACATATCAAGTGTTGGGAAACTTCCATTATCAACATCAGGATCACCGCTACAAATTCGGACTAAGACGTTCCTCTCGATGACATTCATCATCCCGAAGGAACGAGATGCCCACGATCTTTACACTTCGTTGACACAGATGTGCCAGCCTGGTAAATTGTTCAAGCTATTTTCAAAGAGCACATTAGTGAAAATATTAATTTAAATTTCTCCCTGTCAGAGAACATTGAAGACTTGTACAGTTTCCGGTACAATATTGGGACGGAGGATATACCAAAAGAGTATGGCTGGTCCTTTTTTGATATTAGAGCAGACTTTCAGCGTATGAAGGTTCCTAATGAGTTTTGGGCGCTAACAACTCTTAATAAAGATTACGATGTAAGTTGTTTGAATTATACAACACGAATGAAATGATGATATTGCAATTTTAATTTAAAATTACTATATCTATTTCCCTGGCAGCTATGTGATACTTACCCCCGTCAACTTTATGTTCCAACCGCAGCTCTAACTTCTGTCCTTATCGGATCATCTCGTTTTAGAAGTCGCGGTCGGTTACCAGTCATGACTTACCTACACACTACTAAAGTAGGAAATTGTATTGTCTACCTTCATTCTTCATCTGCATGTTCATCAAATCCTATAAAAACGTGTTTTATTTTTTGGTTATTGCTTTAAATTTTTATAGTTGGCACTTGGCACTGTTAACAGACTTTAGCAATATATTTGCTAAGGATTTGTATTTATTGGTATTAGGGAAATTTGATCTTAAATATTTTGTCTTGACGAAAGATTTTTCAAGTAATTTATTATATGTTGAGGTAGGTATTAAAATTGTGCATGTATGCTATGAACATAGAATTAGATACTATATTATAAAGGACACTGAATAATATTGTTTACATAGAATCATACGAAATAATGAAATGCATACACATGTGTGCAAATTTGTTATTTCCCATACCTTCCAGGTGAAGAAAATAATTAAATAGACCTTCTGTTTTAGTATTTTTCAAAAAATTATAATTTCCCCTTAAACCCATAATTATGCATAATTACATAGGATTTTATTGAACAAATGTACTATACATAAACAATGACCAACTTCCCTTGTTTTCGGTTTCAGGCTGCCTTGTGTCGGTGCAGTCAACCTCTTTCGGGTTTTAGTGCCCGATGCGTGGAAGATGAGAATCTCCTAGTATGTATACAGAAAGCTAATCCTAATACCGCTCAGCTAGTTGTGGTCGACACTAGACCCAAAATTAATGCTATGGCAAATCGTGCAGCTGGAAAAGGATATGAAAGTGAAGCAAACTATGAAAATACACGGTTCATGTTTGCTGGGATCGATAACATTCACGTGATGCGTTCAAGTTTGTCTCGAGTAGTCGAATGTGAGTCTTTGCGTGTTGAAGGGTTTATAATAATTCTAAGTTTTGGGTGGTAATCTAACCTCTTACTTATTGCACAAATTTACAGCCTGTGATCTAAAATCACAATTGATGTCTGCATTCCTTAATGGATTGGAAAGCAGTGGATGGCTGAAACACATTAAATCCATAATTGATGCAGCATTGTCCGTGGCAAGGTGAAACATCTGTTAGTATTAGGCATGAGGAAATCCCAATTTTTGTGAATCAATGGAAAATAATTAATTAACCCTGAATTATGGTGCTGTAGAACACTGGAAGATGGTTCATCTGTTTTAGTACACTGCTCTGACGGATGGGACAGAACTGCTCAAGTTTGCGGACTTGCTCAGATTCTTCTGGATCCTTATTACCGTACATTCGATGGCTTTCAAGCTCTAACTTCGAAAGAATGGCTTGATTTCGGGCATAAGTTTACTGACCGATCTGGTCATACACAAGTTGACCCTAAAGAGGTTTCTCCCGTGTTCACCCAGTGGCTTGAATGCATTTGGCAGTTGAGTCAGCAGTTTCCATTCGTTTTCGAGTTTAATGAACGGCTCCTTCTTACGGTCCATGATCATGTACATTCTTGTCAGTTCGGTACATTTATTGGAAATTGTCAAAAAGACCGTATAGATCTCAGGTATTCAAATTATTTACTCAAAATCGTTCTTGGGATAATGCTTAATTTTTAGAATATTTTAAACTTTCAGACTCTCGGAAAAAACTTACTCGCTTTGGGGGTACCTTGCCACACATAAGAATGAATACTTAAATCCGCTTTACCAACCGGAAGTCAATGTTGGATTTATTTTACCCAATCTAGCACCACAAACTTTTAAGTAAGCAATATCTTTTGAATTTGAATTGCCACACGTAAAAATTGAAACCTAACGTTTATTTGATTGATGCAGATTTTGGCGAGGAATGTATTGTAGATGGGAAAATGGCCTACACCCTCGAGAGTCACTAGGTGATCTAGCCACTGCCTATAAGGATCATCTATATTCTTTAGATGATCACATTAGGCTTCTTAAAAAACGAATTAAAAATTTGGAGGAGAAACTTTCTGGAAAACCTTACGTGAATGGAACAAACTCTGACCTGAATGTTAATGACAATCGCCTAAGTTATAAGAAAAACATTATTCAACAGGTAAGATCCGAAAAGTTGAACCTCGTATGACAAATGACAACTTCAAAAAAGGTTTATATTTTGGTATGATGAAAGACGTAGCAAATATGCCTTGTTTTGCTCATTGTTGCTTCACATTTAATAAAGCGATAATACCAAGCAGATGGTCTCAACTCTCCTTTAGTCTTAAAAAGTTTTCCAAAGTAGACAATCTAATAATGTATGCATTGTCCTGATTATGTAACTCATATATGTTTATATTTCGCAGGTTAACTTTAAAACTAAGCGTAAAATTGAGCCTGATCATCCATTGATTGATGGGGAAAGAGACTGGAAAATGGAATCCGATCGATCAAACTCCATCGTCCTTCCTGAAGAATTCTACGATAATTCTCTAGAGGCATTGACAGATGAATTAGAATCGGTGGCTTTAGAGTGGAAATCCGTACGAGCGGCGACTGAGTGTCCCTGTTCGACGCCGTTAGACTTTGCTTCTTTCAAGGTATGCCAAGAAATTATTTGAAAACAAATTGTAATGCCTGAAATTGCAAATTGTAAAAGTTATCTTCACAGAGACATTGCTCAAGATGTGGTGGGATATTCTGCTCTCGGTGTCTAGAAAAATTGGTTTCTCTATCCGGACATGTTACTCTGGATCAATCCCGTGTCTGTCAGACTTGCTACAAATCCTGTTTTCCAAGATCCTTAGAATCACCAGAGTAGTTGATTCCAAACTTATTTGTGATGAATGCTATGCTGCAGGTTGAAATAACTACTAGGCTTTTGAAGTATTATTCATTTTCCATTTCATTCCAGCAATCATAAACTGTTATTATTCGTCTTCTCGTCAAACACTGTACGCGTTGGAAATAAAAATTATAAACTTGATCAAATATCGTTAATCTGCCCGTTCTTTAAAATTTTCACATCATCTGATTTTATAATAATCACTAGCGGAGTGGTGACCCAGTCGGGTCACAAATAAGAAAAGTATCCATTGATTATTTACAGATATATTATTTAATCTAGGTCCTTTCAGGTGAGTACCTTGCTCGCTCAACCCCCTAACTTAATCGTCTTCCTCGCTGGCCCAGTACCCTTGGCCCTTGACTAAATAGTTTACCTCGCCGGCACGAAGCCCCTAATTTGATACCAACTCAAGATCAATGGAATCGACTGTTTGCTGCAGATTTTCGATATAATGATACTGGGTATTTGTGGACTGTATAATTATAGGTCCAAACGATAACCATTGATAAGCCCAATATCCTTGCATCTAGTTCCCGGTGCCTATGGCGTAGGTACTGAGCAGCCCAAGTTTTAAAATAGAAATTCTTGGGTCAGTTTCATAAAAAGTTTGCAGTATCGAAAGCAGGTAAACATATACACCTGCAAATATTTGCAAAGTTTACCAAGTTTCTTGTCCGTAGAAAACTAGCAATCATCGGTTATGTTTGAACCCTCCGTTTCAAGGTTTAACGGATTCCAAGTGGAAAGGTTATTATTAGCCATTATTAGGTATAGGTATATTTCAGGTAAAGTTAGAACCAGAAAATACCTGTTCTAAATTAGAAGCACCGACGCTGGTTCAATAAATGGTTGCCTTAAAATACCCTTAAAATACTTTCCTCTACTTAAATTATATCCTATGACTGAGAACTCCATTGCTTATTGTCTGTATCATCCATATCTACTAGCTATCCGTGTACAACTCGCCATCAGACATGAAGTGAACTAAAAAATACTTCATTCAAATCCGGAAAGAATTAAATTTTCCATGAATCAGCTTCTTGATTTAAAGTTACATTGAAAGGTTATAAAATCAAGCCGACTGATTTGAAAAAATGCAAGCTTCCCCACCGACCGAGGTTTTCTAAATCTGAAACTGAACTGAAAATATTTGAAATTTTCTCACCTAATCATGATTAAATTATGTATCGACAGAATTAGGTGGCTATTTCTCTAATTCAAACTTCTCCAATTAAGCGTTTTTAATAATTTTAAAAAAATCTAAAGCCCGGTTTATACTTTCTCTTTTCTCACAATCCCAGTAATCCCACTCAATTTTTTTTTTTTTTTTAACATGAGTAAGGTAGGATACTGGGTTGAAATGTTTTGCTTATTCACAATAAGCATAAAATCGAATAGCAATTAAGCGTCTACTACTGAAAACGAAATAAAATATTAGCGCTATTTTTATTTGGCTTAAGAAAACGGTTAAAAAATAAATGAAAGAAATGAGTAGCTTGAAAAAACAACCATGAACGGAAAAATATGTATTCACAACAATGACGATAATGATTTAAATAATTACCAGGTATGCATGTCCCTAGGACATTGCATACCAATAGCTTTGATACTTTTGTTTGTTTCTTCGGCCTTACCCTAAGCAATATAATAATATTGTATCAATCTAAGGGAAATTCGGCAAAAAATTGAGGTTATCCCAATCTCCTTTAATTTTGCAGCGTAAAGGAATTTGGGGAAACGTTGCATTGTTGGGGTTTGTTTGCTTTCTTGGCATCTCCTGATCATCAAGTGCGTATGATGAATATGTGCCCCTTGAGAATAACAATTGAATACCTGTATTTACTATTACCTGCCACTACTGCTATATAGTGCAGGTGTTGTAGAGGGCTAATTGCTAATTTCTCTTAATTTACATACCTTTACGCCTTGGCCTTTTAGACTTGCTATGAATTGTTGCTCTTTAGTCTCAACTCTCAGCAAATGTTTTAGGAAACAACTTTAATATCTACATATATGTAATACATTGTAAAACATAATAGAATACATGGACTGCAGTCTACCTGACAATGCCTGACATCAAAGGAAAAAACCCATAGGGCATATCAATGTTGAGACTTTCACCTCTTTTCCGACTTTGAGTGTGGACACATAAGCGCTATTTTTGAGTCCCAGTCTCAAGTTAGTTATATCAGCCGTGCCAGAAGACGCACAACTAAACAACACTGGAAATGTCAAAGGTGGTTTGAAACAATTTGTTGCACAGTGTACATAGAAACCCAGGGTGACGTTGAAGGTGTTTCCCACCACTGCCACTGTTCATCGTCAACATGGACTAATATTTTCTAACACGTACGGAAGAGTTGCAGGAATGAGAGAGTGAGAGAAACCCTCTTATCTGAGGGGAGGAGGTCAGTTGAACCCAACAGGGTATACGGGTCAAGGGAAGGAGGTGTTGAGGACACGGATCATAGACTACGTCCTCCTGCATCTTGTTATACTGCCCTACTTGATAATGGACAGATGACCACCTCAACATGCACTGAGTTGTAAGTTCTTTCCAAGGGTTTCCAAATAATAATACAAAATTACCCTGATTAGCGTTTTGTGTTGTGGTCTTTAACCTTTAGTTGTTGCAGAACTCTATCCACATAGTTTATAGAAACGATCCCTACTTTTATTTTTAGCCTCAATTTCATCCACTCGCTCGTGGATGGTATCGCGTAGTATTTTTTGCAATGTTTGCAGTCACCTTTTGGGTTTTTGTTTTTTTCGTCTAATTTTCGTTTGTTGCTTACCCATAGTCCGACAATATTATGGGTTGTCCACTGTTCCTTTAGATTGGCAGTTTAGAAAGAAAGTTTCCAAATCAGGGATTCACGATTGGAAGGCCGATGGTATGAAGACCGGCTGAAGTTTAGAAATACAATGAACAACGCCATGACTAAATTAGAGTTGAATTATGTATCACTTACTTATGATATTAATGATATGCATATGATTTAAAATACTGAAATGTTACTACCACTGACCACGACAAAGTAATACAATTTGAGATAAATATATGCGATTTTAAATTAGAAAAATTCAAAAATAGTAATGGCTAGTCTTGTGTGTTTTTAGGTGATAGGAAATAGAGTTTAAACTCACATGTCTGTACTTTGTGTAGGAAAGCGTGTTTGTTTGTACTAGTTGATTATAGTTATCAAATTTTAAATTTAACGATATAGTTAAGATTTACGAGCACATGAAATTATAAAGTACATTTGAAATTCATGATTCATGCTTATTTATATTCCTAATTCCCGTAAACGTCGGTTAGAGGTTGGAAAGTTAACTTAAACCTGCAAGGGTTAACTGACCAGTTAATTCGTTTCTAGACAGTTATAAACTACGAATAATATTTTATCACATAAATACCAAGCTTGAGAATGCTTTTCATGAATCAATTGTTTTTTAAATTGTTGAGCTCCCCAGTATGAAGCTTGTTTTTAAGTAAAATGAAAGGTAATTAAGAATTTAAAAAAATGGATTTATGTAAATACATAATAATGTAACATATAAATATGTAGTGTATATTTTGATGGAAATGTTAGTCCATTTTATTTGGAAAATCCCCGAAGAATGGGTTTCGCAAAAGGATAATCTTTTCGTATGAACTTTAGACTTATTATGTTGGTTTCTTTGCTTACTCATAAGTGACTTTCTTTTTGTTAGTATTTTTTTTTCCTTGAGGAAGCATATTAGATCATTCCAGAGAGTATCAAGAGCTTAATAAAAAAAAAGCTCTTTTATACATACTCTACTGGGTCAAAGTTCACTTTTGATTGAATCTACTAGCTTCCTATGGGACAAGGCTGCTCAAGTTCTAGAGGACGGTGAGTAACTATTAATTAGTTCTTACAAACGCGTCAAACGCTTGAAATGTTCTTCCAAAGGCAGGAAATGATTATGCACGTAAGTAGATCAGAATATCCTACTTTGAGCGGATACGAAAGATTTTAGTTAGAGATAAAATTCTTGTCGGGACGGTGGTAAATTGTTAAAAGTTTTGATTTCGTATTTATGAGTTTTATGACGTGGGAAATCTTGTTCCCAGGATTCGTTGTCCAGTCAGCCGGTAGAAAATTAAGAGTAAATACGCTAAAACTACTAAAGGCTATCGTTCCATGCATTTATGAGGTTGTGTATGGGGGGAGGATTGTAGACTGGTTGAAGTGAATCCAAAGAAAGTATAACTGAGCAGATAAATAATATACGCGAGTAAAAAAATAGTCTAAGCCTTTGAACGCTGGAACTGATAGAGTATAAAATATTGTATATATTATGTAAATCGAAGATAAGATTGGAAGAGGAAATACAGGTTGGAAAATACCTAAATTTGTGACGAAATCGTTTCTTCCCATCATTCTCATGGGAACTAAAACACGCCAAACCTGGTTTAGCTTCTAGGTCTAACTTCTTCCATAACGTGAGAATAGATCACCACATTAACAACTAAAGATGCTTGATCCTGGTTTAACTTCAGCTGAGTAGGTTGTAAATATTACACTGAGTTTTATTCAAGGTTTCTATTTTTCTCATCTACTTGACCATTTCAGCTTGATCAAATGTTTAATTAACTAATTCCTTGCATCTCAATATTAAACCAGCCACCAGGGACCAGTAAGGGCCTAAAACCTTTTATTTATATTCCATATAGAAGTAGAAGGGTCGGCCTTTTATTTAATTAAAGCCATATGCCAGACTCTTTGACTGTCCTGAGTTATCAGTAAATTGTACATAAATATGCATCCGACGATCCGACAAGGTCATTTGAGGCAAATGCAAAAGAGCGATTATCAATTTTAGAGATAATTTCAAGCGTCTTCCTCATGCGTCTTCGTTGTGGACACGTGAAAGTCTTATGTAGACTTTCTAGCGATTTTTGTAATACCAGATAGAGAATCGAGTAAAGACAGAAATATCCCTGGGTCCCAATGTCTGCGAATTAGAAGGTTTCTTCATTGACACAGTTATTCAAAAGAGTATGATTTTGTGATATTGTGGACGGCTTTATATGCAATTGTATGATTGGTATTAGGTTTAGGCACTTTGGTCAGTTCATCTCGATTTCTCAATTTTTAAGCATGAGATGTACTCAAGATCAGTGCATCCCTTGAATTCACACGTAATATTTATAATTATAAAAACCAATGATCGTACATGTCAACCTAGAGTTTCACCGGTGAAAGGTTTTCCTTTTTTTTCGAATTCTTCCCAATCTATGCAAACAAGTGGAAATAGTTTTTGTGGAAAGGATAGTATGAATGATTATATATTGGTTAATCGTAAAACTGTGGCCTGACAGTTGCATTAGCAAATCAACGAGCCGAAATTTTAGACTCTGATTGTATGGTACGATGAAGAATAACGAGGTCGACCTTTTCACGTAAAAAGCGCATGTAAGACCAGTATAATATTGCGGCTATCCATCATGGCTATAATACTTAAGTATTAAATTGAAGATAGTAGGGGATCACGTTAGGGATCAAGACTGAGCAATCCTTAGTATGTTGATAGCTGGGATTCTGTAATATTTTATCAATTCTAATGTATATCATAATAGTTGGTATAAGGCTGCTTCGTGACTGCATGTTTTTCAAGATCATGGCCATTGAGAGAGACGAGTTCTCTTGAGTATACGCTGTATTCACGTTGAGATGTTTCATGATGAGATAATGAGAGAAAAAACTTAAATGAGGGTGAAATAAATATTAATTGAGGTATGCGAAAGGGGGATAACTAACTCCTTTAGTAGGAGGGAAACGTGCTTGCAATTTTCAGTCACTGGCAGTCAGAACATGTGCTCACTTTTCTCTAGGTGGCTTAAGAACGTACAGACTGAGAGTGAGATGGCCGAAGTTACCGAAACTAGCAATTCCACCAAAGAAGGTAGATTTTTAAAGAAAAGTATACAGGTCCAGTATTTTGGGTTTTTGAAATATATTCACAATCTTCTCTCTTTTCCTGTACACAAACCCACTTTTCAATCATTTCCCAATCATTATTTGTCCCTTCAGGTGAAATCGACAATGATGCAGAACGTGTTAGTTTCATCGTTGGCGACGAAGACGATATTATGAGTTTGGAAGACTCAACTGAAAACGGAAAGTTTAACGGAAAGTTTAACAACGGGGCTTTCATGGACGGAACCTCCGGCCGTGGTATGGAACCAACAGGTTGGATGGATCGCCGTAGAAGGCTCAGGTATTTTATCCTTATCTTATCCTCACCTCAAAGGGAAATCGTAAACTGACTATAAATATTACTTATCGGCATCCTTAAATTAGTTGTACATAATAAGATAAGGTATTTAAATATATTTAACTCGATTTTAGAGAGATAAAGAACCGAAACCTTCTGAATCAATCTGTAGATTGTCTAGTCTTTTCTATTCACTGGCTCCGATCTTGTATGAATCTTATATTTATTTTGGGAATTACTAACTTACTCATTCAATACAATTATTAATTATCATGCTAGCGACGCTACGTTCGGAAACTATATTCGGAAATTTGCAACTGGAAGTTGGATGGTTATGGAAAATTAGGGTTTGGGTAAATTTAGTTAGTCGTTTAAAATGTTCTCTAGTTTGTGTAAAACTTGTTTAAGTCATGGTGTTAAATAATGCTATTTTTTTGGTCACCTTTGATAAAGCAGAACAAGCTATTTTGCTGAACATAGGCTCGCTAGAGTATCTTTAAGTTTTATAGAAATTACGTATAGTTTTTTTAACCCGACTCTTTTAACTTGAGATAAAAAGTTGATAAAAAAACATTTCTGTGATTCATGCCGTTTAATTTGTCACAAAGTACTTTTGCATTGAAACGGCCTTAAATTGTTTGAGGAACAAAATAATCTCGTGAATCTCATCGTCAAAGAAGTCACATATATAATAAGCTAGTCAACCTAAGCTCCAAGATTACAAGAAATAGAGGTAATTCACATTATGCCTGAGAGTTTTAAGAATTTATGTGATTGATTTTACGTAAAATCATAGGATTTTTGTTGACGCTCTGCACTAATCTTGTGTTTAATTGAGCTAAATTTGCGCTTGTAATTACACCCTGCTTCATCCCATGTCGCCAATGCTAGCACTTTTTTTGAAAGTTTTGTGGCTTAAACACTTAATTTTCCCTTAATGAATATAGTCTGAGCTTAATAGTTCAAGTGGGGGATTAAAAATATGTACAGGTTGCACTCAACATCGTAATAATTCTTAATCATAAAACTTCTATGTACAACTTCATTTAGCCCGACTCAATTTCTCCAACCAATTTCTCGAATATTGCAAATTATCGTTAGTTTGGTCTAACAGAACATATGTACCAAATTTCATGAATTGCATGCAATTTCATATTTTCCCCTGAGGGGTGACCACCACGGGTCACTAAAGCAACGAATTTCTCGAATATTGCAATTTATCGTTAGTTCGGTCCAACAAAACAACTGTACCAAATTTCAACGATTTATATGCATTTTCATGTATACCCCATAGGGGTAGCCCCCACGGGTCAACCTGCCAACCGATATAGCTCATCTTCGAACTCATCCAAGCAATTGGACCACAGATCATGTGTGCAAAATTTCAAGTCAATCGGACTAGTTTGAAGAGAGTTATCGTGACGGCGGACAGACAGACAGACAGACGGACACTGACATGATCAGCCCTTGGAGTCGGGCTAAAAAGTGAATAGACTTATAAAATGATAAATATGCTTTTGTAGGATAAATGTGAACAAAGGGAGTTTTTTGAATGTAGGTCTTAGTGATAAAAGATCGTCTGGTAAACTCTTTGGGCATAATAGATTCATGATATAATTGTGACCTTTTAAAGTTTTTAGGTCTGTAGTAGAATATCATTATTTTGCCCCTAGTGTGCTTGCATTGCATTTAAATCTAGTGAACAATATGTGAATTGTGATAAGTGTCTTTCAGAATTTGCCAAGTGGCATATGAAACACCTTTATACTTCTGGATAAGTGGCTTGTTTAGGGGTTAGATAAGAGTCAAAATCAGTAAGGATTTCACCATGCTTTTTTCATTCACTGTCAACTATGAATGTTGGCCAGAAGCAGCTGCATTGTTAATGGTCATTGCCTAAATTGTTGTTGCAAGTCGTGGTCCAAGTTTCACAAATAATTTTTATTTTTTATTTGTGTTTTCTGGATGATTTGATTAGTATTGATAGACTGCGATTGGTTGCTATAGCCATTTATCAAAAAAATCTCAGACTGGTAGGGTAATTGTTTAAAAAATAATTTTTTGAATCATTAAAATTACGGACCGGATGCTAATTTATCTCAAAGGAATAAAGTGTAAGATTTTCTCAGCAAAATCTGAAGAATTAATACAGAGGGACATCGCGTGTTGAGGGTATGTAATGTTTGCTAGTAACTGATCTGAGGAAGTGAGTTAGATTAATTTTAGCATAATAAATAAGACGTGGATAGTCGAGGAAAGGATTTTTCGTTATCGATAATGATCATTATCTTATCAACCACGGGTTGCCTGACTGCCGCAATTTCAGGAGTTATATAACGTATTTGTAATTTGCAATCGCAAACTCAGTCAGAACTCAGAGCTGTATGAAAGGTTTTGAGCTGGCCTTGGCTTTGATTACCAAATTACATTTTTGTCTTGATCTAAATAGTTCTATATTATCCATTACTTTAGAAAACGTATTCCTTCCATTGATGCCAATCTTACATTAAAAATGAAATTAAAAATGTCAATCAATAAAGGCCGGCTTTTAGGCTTTTTCCTTTGGTGCCGTAATTTGATGTAATAAAAATAAAAGAGAAGAGATTGACTCGCAATAGAGAGAAATGGATTGACTCATAACTGTCCATTCTACGTATTCATGAATTAAGGAATCTTCTGCTCGTTGATTTGAGATTTTGAAAGAGAATGCAAGAAGTGACTTACGATACAACAGAAATAACGAAATGGATAGGGCGCAGGGTAATTAAATTTTGTATCATTTTACAGATATAAATGCACAGCAATTATAATCTTCTGTATTAAATAACTTCTTGGAACATTTTCCCATTCTCATTTAAGATGTTCTATTCTGTTGTTTTAGTGAAGTGAAGTGCATGGATAATTTGAAGTTTTAAAAAAGTGTAAATCTTAGAGTTTGTTGTCAGGAGCTATTTATTTTTTGCTAAACATTGGAATGTTTTTATAGTAACGAATTAATTAATCATATTGTGAATATTTGATTTTCTGTGGTTTAAATTTGTATTACTTGGAAAATTTCCAGGCCTAGCATGTCCTACGGCACCATGCTCAAGGACACAAATAGCCTCGCAACAGACCCTCGGGATGTTACTGTTGCAACGACTGAAGAATTAGTTAAAAAACTTGGAGGGAACCGGAATATCAACCGAGTAGGTTCCTAATATACTTATACATTGATTATTTAGGATTTCAGTGATTCAATTTATATGACCCTTCTGCCTTAGGTTCTGATAGCAAACAATGGAATTGCTGCAGTAAAGTGCATGAGATCTATAAGACGATGGGCTTACGAAGTGTTCAGAAATGAGAGGGCTATTCGCTTTGTTGTAATGGTCACGCCTGAAGACTTGAAAGCAAATGCTGAATACATTAAAATGGCCGATCACTACGTACCTGTTCCAGGAGGAACTAACAACAACAACTACGCGAATGTAGAATTGATTCTTGACATTGCAAAGCGAATGAATGTTCAAGCTGTCTGGGCTGGCTGGGGTCATGCCTCCGAAAATCCAAAACTTCCTGAAATCCTCAGCAAAAACAATATTGTTTTTATAGGACCTCCAGAAAAAGCTATGTGGGCTCTAGGAGACAAAATCGCTTCTAACATCGTTGCTCAGACTGTCAAGGTTCCAACACTTCCTTGGTCAGGCGATGGACTGGTTGCAGCTACATCAGGAAAGGACAAGCGAATCAAAATATCATCAGAGTTATACAAGAAAGGCTGTGTTGATACAGCAGAAGAAGGATTAATTGTTTCGCAGAAAATAGGATTCCCCGTAATGATCAAAGCAAGTGAAGGCGGAGGAGGAAAAGGAATTCGCAAAGCTGAATCTGGAGATGATTTTTCAAACTTATTTCGACAAGTTCAAGCAGAAGTACCTGGATCACCCATCTTCATCATGAAAATGGCAAGATGTGCTAGACATTTGGAAGTTCAGTTGCTTGCAGATCAATATGGTAATGCTATATCTCTATTTGGAAGAGATTGCTCAATCCAACGAAGACACCAAAAGATTATTGAAGAAGCTCCATGTGTGATAGCAAAACAAGAAGTCATACAAGAGATGGAAAAAGCTGCAGTTCGGTTGGCAAAAATGGTGGGATATGTTAGTGCCGGAACTGTTGAGTATCTATACGACAATAATGGAAACTATTTCTTCTTGGAGTTAAATCCACGTCTTCAAGTGGAGCATCCTTGTACGGAGATGGTGGCAGATGTCAATCTACCAGCTTGCCAGTTACAAATCTCAATGGGTATACCCCTTCATCGAATCAAATGCATTAGAACTCTTTATGGTGAAAACCCTTGGGGTGACAGTCTAATTGATTTTGAAAGCCCAAAACACAAGCCACAGCCATGGGGTCACGTCATTGCTGCTAGAATAACAAGTGAAAATCCAGATGAGGGATTCAAACCTAGCAGTGGCACAGTTCAAGAACTAAATTTTCGATCTTCAAAAAATGTATGGGGTTATTTCAGTGTTGCTGCATCAGGAGGACTTCATGAATTTGCCGATTCCCAGTTCGGTCACTGCTTTTCATGGGGTGAAGATCGAGAGCAAGCAAGAGAAAATTTGGTTATTGCTTTGAAGGAGCTGTCTATCAGAGGAGATTTCCGCACTACTGTAGAATACCTTATTACTCTGCTAGAAACAAGAGCATTTCAAGAAAATACAATTGACACTGCGTGGCTAGATGCTTTGATCGCAGAGCGTGTTCAAGCAGACAAACCAGAAATTATGCTCGGAGTTATCTGTGGAGCTCTCCACGTAGCAGATCAAACAATATTGAATGCATTTCAAAATTTCCAGACTTCATTGGAAAGAGGACAAATTCTTCCAGCTAACACTCTTCGTAATACCGTAAGCGTGGAACTCATTAATAACGGCATAAAGTATAGAGTTGAAGCAGTAAAAAGCGGACCAAGTCAATACTTTTTGGTCATGAATGATTCATTTAAAGAGGTTGAAGTTCATCGTATGTCTGACGGCGGACTTCTAATATCCATTGACACTCAAAGTTACACAACCTTCATGAAAGAAGAAGTGGATCGATACCGAGTGGTAATTGGAAATCAAACTTGCGTGTTCGAGAAAGAGAACGATCCAACTCTTCTGCGTTCCCCATCGGCTGGAAAATTGCTCGGATTTTTGGTTGAAGATGGTGGCCATGTCTATGCAGGTCAAGCATATGTCGAAATCGAAGTAATGAAAATGGTGATGACGTTAACTTGTTCCGAGTCGGGTTGCCTTAACTATTGTAAGCGGCCTGGAGCTGTTTTAGATGGTGGTGCATTAATCGCTCGTCTAGATTTAGACGATGCCTCAAAAGTTACAACTGCGAAGGTATTCTCCGATAAATTTCCTGAGGTTGAAAGCTCTGTCCCATCCTTCGGTGATAAGCTTAACCAAGTTTATCAAGCTTGCAAGACCAATCTTGAAAATATCTTGGCTGGCTACTGTCTTCCAGACCCCTATTACGCCATCAAAGTCAAAGAATGCATTGAACAATTCATGAAGGCTCTTAGAGACCCAAATCTTCCACTGCTGGAACTACAAGAAGTTATATCTTCAATATCCGGCCGTATTCCACAGCCAGTTGAAAAGAAAATACGTAAGTTGATGATGCTATATGCTAGCAACATTACATCTGTTCTGGCCCAGTTCCCCAGTCAGCAAATTGCAAGCGTCATCGATAGCCATGCAGCTACACTTCAGAAACGAGCCGAAAGAGATGTATTTTTTATGACTACACAAGGAATTGTACAATTAGTTCAGCGATATCGAAATGGAATCCGGGGAAGGATGAAGACAGCGGTACAAGAGCTTCTAAGAAACTATTTGACAGTAGAGACACAATTTCAACACGGTCACTACGACAAATGTGTGTCAGCTATTAGAGAAAAGCATAAAGATGACATGATATCAGTCGCATCAGCCATATTTTCTCATTATCAAGTAGGAAAAAAGAACATGCTGGTCACTGTATTAATAGATCATGTTTGGATGAATGAGCCAGGGCTAACCGATGAACTATCCCCGATTCTCAATGAACTCACGACCCTAAATCGATCTGAGAATTCCCGTGTCGCTCTAAGAGCTCGTCAGGTCCTCATAGCTGCTCACCAACCTGCCTACGAGCTTCGTCACAATCAGATGGAATCAATTTTCTTGTCGGCTATTGACATGTACGGGCACGATTTCCATCCAGAAAATCTACAGAAATTAATCATGTCAGAAACTTCAATTTTCGATGTGCTTCATGACTTCTTTTACCATATCAACAAGGCGGTTCGAATGGCAGCTCTCGAAGTTTATGTAAGAAGGGCATACACATCTTATGAACTCACATGCCTGCAACACAAGGAGTTGCCCCAATCAATGTGCATCGTCCAGTTTCAATTTCTGCTTCCGTCATCGCATCCTAATCGAATGCCACACAACAAGGCTAGTGCAAGTTCTTTATTATCTCACGTGCCGTCATTAGATGAAATTCAATTGGGTGAAACCCCTCTACAATTAGACGATTGTCAAAGAACTGGTATTATGCTAGCTTTCACGAAAATGGAAGATTTTGAAAATTATTTGGATGATCTGATGGACTTGTTCCTGTTGACCTCCCGCCCCGATTCACCCCAGAATGTTAGTAGCAGTGCTGATGATGGAATTACTAAGTCTGGAATGTCGGTGTCGATAAGCTCAAGCTTCAGCGATGTTGGAATCAACATAAGCGATTATGAGTTAAAGCCTAGTGAGCCCATCCATATTTTGAATGTAGCTATAAAACTACAAACAGAAATCGATGACAATATATTGAGCGAGCAATTTGCCCAGTTTGCCTCAAAACACCGAGAAGTTTTGCTGGAACGAGGTATTCGAAGAGTCACGATCATCGTACTCTACAGAAGACAGTTTCCTAAGTACTTCACGTACAGAGCCCGAGACAATTTTACAGAAGATAGAATCTATCGACATTTAGAACCTGCTTTAGCATTCCAGCTGGAAATCAACCGTATGAGAATGTACGACCTAGAAGCTTTGCCCACATCCAATCAGAAAATGCACCTGTACCTGGGAAAAGGAAAAGTACCGAAAGGACAAGAAGTAACTGACTATCGATTCTTCGTACGATCCATCATTCGACATTCCGATCTTATAACAAAAGAAGCATCCTTTGAATATCTACAAAATGAAGGAGAGCGACTTCTTCTTGAGTCCATGGACGAACTAGAAATAGCATTTTCTCATCCATATAGCAGACGTACAGATTGCAATCATGTATTCTTGAACTTTGTACCAACGGTTATTATGGATCCCAGCAAGATTGAAGAAAGTGTTCGAAACATGGTCTTGAGGTATGGTCCCAGACTTTGGAAGCTTAGAGTTCTGCAAGCTGAACTTAAGATGACCATCAGACAGACTCCCAACAGCAAAATAATTCCTATTCGTTTATGCTTGACCAATGAGAGTGGATATTATCTCAACATTCACCTTTACAAGGAGGTAAATGATCCAAATTCAGGGTTGATTAAATTTGAGTCTTTTGGAACAAAGCACGGGCCACTACATGGCTTTCCCGTTTCAACTCCATACAAAACCAAAAACTATCTGCAACAGAAGCGTTTCCAGGCCCAGAGCAATGGAACCACATACGTATATGATTTTCCAGATATGTATCGACAGGTTCTTGAAAGAATTTGGAAAGAATACAAGGACGCTCGAGTTCACGAAAACATTGAACCCCCAACCCCTATCTTGCAGTATATTGAACTAGTGCTGGATGGTCAGAATCAACTAGTGGAACAAAACAGAACCGAAGGAGAAAATGATGTCGGAATGGTGGCATGGAAAATGAAGTTTTTCACTCCTGAGTTTCCAGATGGTCGAGAGGTCATCGTTATTGCTAATGACATTACTCATCTTATAGGATCTTTCAGTGTTAGAGAAGATATATTGTTCCTGAAAGCCTCTGAAATGTCAAGAAAATTAAAAATACCTAGAGTTTACATAGCAGCTAATAGTGGAGCCCGAATTGGGTTAGCAGAAGAGATAAAGCAACTGTTCAAAATCTGTTGGGAAGACCTCGAAGATCCAGAGAAAGGTTTCCGCTACTTGTACCTGACTCCTGAAGACTACTTGAAAGTAGTCAACTTAAATTCAGTCCGTGTTCAGCTTATTGAAGACGAAGATGAATCTCGCTACAAGATTACTGGAATTATTGGAAAAGAAGATGGAATCGGGGTGGAAAATTTAAGATATGCTGGTACAATCGCTGGAGAAACCTCCCAGGCTTACAAAGAAGTGGTGACAATGTCTATGGTAACATGCCGGGCGATCGGAATTGGTGCATATCTGGTTCGGCTGGGGCAGCGAGTTATCCAAATTGAAAATTCACACATCATTTTGACCGGATATGGTGCACTAAACAAACTTCTTGGTAGGGAAGTGTACACCTCGAACAATCAATTAGGAGGCATTCAAATTATGTATAATAATGGAGTAACTCACAAAACTGAACGGCACGACATGGAAGGAATTTACACCATTTTGAAATGGTTATCTTACATTCCGGCGTATAAAGGAGGCCCTCTTCCAATTCTTGCCCCATTAGATCCTGTTGAAAGAGAGATAGGGTTTTATCCTTCAAAGGCTCCATATGATCCTCGATGGTTACTTGCCGGCCGTCCTCATCCAAGTACGTTCCTAATGTAATTCCTTGATTCCATCAATAGTTTTAATTCTATTTTATTATTTTCTAAACTACAGATAGCCCAAGTGAATGGGAAACTGGGTTCTTCGACTACGGTACTTTCGAAGAAATTATGAAACCGTGGGCACAGACAGTTGTGACGGGTCGAGCCAGGTTAGGGGGTATCCCTGTGGGAGTTATAGCCGTTGAAACGCGAACAGTTGAACTCAATCTACCTGCTGACCCTGCCAACTTGGAATCCGAGGCCAGAGTAAGTTGAATGCGTCTAAGATGAAATATTACCGTTGATTTAAAACTGAGTGAAATGCTTTCTTTTTATAGACGGTTTCACAAGCTGGACAAGTTTGGTTTCCAGACTCAGCGTACAAAACTGCTCAAGCTATCATGGATTTCGGAAAGGAAGAACTTCCACTCATAATTTTCGCCAACTGGAGGGGTTTTTCAGGTGGAATGAAAGGTAAAATCATTTTAAGACCGTACTTTTGAACTCTAATAAGCTAATGACAGATTTTTAAAGTCTAAAATATTTTTTCCCTTAGATATGTACGAACAAGTAGTCAAATTCGGATCATATATTGTGGATGGACTTCGAGAATACGAAAAACCTATAATTGTTTACATACCACCTTATGGAGAGCTGCGTGGTGGGGCCTGGGTTGTGATTGACCCCACAATAAATCAGCGTCACATGGAAATGTATGCAGACATAGATGCTAGAGGTGGAATTCTAGAGCCAGAAGGAGTTGTAGAGATTAAGTTCCGAATGAAGGATTTAGTTAAAGTTATGCACAGGTACATATTCGTTAATTTAAAATGATTAAATTATTGTATTTAATAATCTACCTATCCGTTCACAAAATAATTGCAGAATGGACCCAGAACTACTCAATCTCAAAGTAGAAGCTCTGGCAGTTTCTGACAAGCCAGATCAAAAACTTGTGGTCGAAAAGAAAATCCATGAAAGAGAGCAGTTTTTGCGTCCAGTCTACCAGCAGGTTGCCATACAATTTGCTGACCTTCACGATACACCTGAGCGTATGCTGGAAAAAGGAGTCATTCAGGTACAGAAAGAAATCTTAAATGCTTTGATTGTGTAGGCTGCTTGAGGCTTTAGAATTTAAAATATTACTTTCAGTATTTTCGCAACGTTTTCAGTATTGAATTATTGTTTGATACTTATTTTAGGATATTGTTCCATGGCGTTCAGCCCGAACAATTCTTTATTGGAGAATGCGACGACTATTATTGGAACAGTCTGTGATTGCTGAAATAATAAAAGTTCGTCCAGCACTTGGCCATGGTCAAGCGGAAGCCATGCTTCGTCGTTGGTTTATGGAAGACAAAGGTGCCATAAACATATGGGAGGATAATCGAACGGTCGTTGAGTGGCTTTCTTCCGATTCTGTGATTGAGGAAAATATCAAGTCTCTTCGCCGTGACGCTGTGGTTAATCAAGCTAATATTATTTTGGAGGTAATCGAGATACTGTTTATCCTATAAGTGATTTAAGAAAATGTTCTACTTAAAAATGAATTTTTAATATCTAGGAATATCCTGAATTCGCAACGGATTGCGTCCTTCGTCTTCTACAACGAATGAACGCTCAGCAGCGTAGCGATGCTATCCGAGCCATAGCGAAAATTGACGGAGCTACCAGTGCTGTTGACGGACTGGCCATGAACGAGCAACCTAGCGGGGACGCATAGTAGGAACTGAATTCAAACCAAAAAATCGCTCAAAAGGACAAAACGTCTAAAAAAAAAATTTAAACGAAAGTATCTATAACTTCTAACAGACGATGGCATTTAGGTCGCCCATACTTAAGCTTTAATTAAAGAAAACAATGAGCCTATAATATAACTGAAAATTACTTCTAATTTAGTCTGCCCACTATTTTGGTGTATGTAAGATGGCTCGTTTTAATTTTACTATTAGTTCCCTTGATTGTAGTTATTGGGTGGACGGCAAATATGTCTGTGACACTCATGTTCGGCCAAATATGTCTCGCGACATTTATATCTCAATGATAAATGTTAGATTTCTCGGGAGACATATTTGTCGCCAGACATAGGTATTTGTCGTGGCGTCGAAGTTATTGCAATTGCAATGACGTTGAAGACAATACATCGTTCCTGCTCTGCTTCATATATTATATTCGTTTGTTGCGACAGAATTGCATTGGTGTGCCAGTACAATAACTCGGCAAGAGAATATTTTATGTAGAAAAACTGTCAAAGTTTCTGGTAGTTTTCTTCAAATATATTTTAATTAATATCGTGTCCGCAACCCTCAGCGATTGAATTGGGCACTCAAATTTCGATAATAATAGTTATATTAATTATAGAATCGTTTAGTTAACTTTATCATGCGAAACATAAAATATGCTAGAACAAATAATAATTGTAGATGGATTTAAGTGTATGTCCCATTATTTTTGATTAAAACAACGTGAGCCTTAAAATTGATTTTCTTCTTGACATTCTCTGCAATAGAATAAATTAATACAGGTCAGACCAAAATCTTTTTCAATCTGACAGATTCTCAATTTTGTCTATCCTGGATAGACAAAATTGAGAATCTGTCAGATTGAAAAAGATTTTGGTCTGACCTGTATTAAGTTTGCCTGTAATCCAGGCAATAAGTTAGCATGTAGCATCGTTTGAAGTGAAATACGTAAAGAAAAGGGTATTCGACAATGTAACTGATTGAAAAATAATTTTTCTGGTATGAGTTCAAACAAACTAATAAGATCAAGTTATTAGTGATCTGACCAATCATGATGACCCAAGTGTAATTCATATTCAAATATAGGATTTTCAATAGTGGTTTTTTTGCATGAAAGTAGGTTTGTATTTTCTTAAAAACAACTTTATTTAACTTTAAGAAAATACGATTTTCATGAAAATAATAAATTATGATAAAAAGTGCTCGATTTTGTATTCTGGCTGAATAACTTCAATGGTCTATGGTGTGGTTGTTAGGTTGCCCAACGTGTAGGTTACAGTGGTTTCCTTTTCTAGAGGGAAACCTGTCAGAGCAATAGAAATTCCTCCTAAAAAACTGTTCTCCTGTAAAGCGTCATGGTGCCAGACTGATAACTGCAATGTTCTCTTCAAAATGACGTCCAATGGTAGCCTATACTCTATCTGCAAATCATACAATTAAAAATCTTCCATTTAATCTTCAAACAGTTTATGCATTTGCTACGAAGCAAATGTTTCGATAGGATTCTTTAATTTTCAGCGGTTAAAAATATTCATTACCATTTCCATAAATGTTGGGTGCTGTGAACGCTTGACCACACGAGTTTTTCTTTTTGTGAGCCTAGATGGATCAGGCTGCAAATAACTTTTGACATAAGGAGATGGGGGTTGACCATTAGGACATGCTAAGTCAAACGCATGCAAAACTAGGACTAAGAGCGCTCCTTTGGAATATTGAACACAAGCCTTCATTCGACCGTGAATCTTCACAGGAGTGAGTAGCATTTTTTCTGTTGGTGAAATATCAAAATATTAGGCACATTTTGTCGATTTTCTTTGATTTCGTCAATACAGGGTGATTCACGAGCGATTAGAGAACTTTGATTGCAGTAACTACAAAAGTTCTCAACCAATTTTTATTTTTAATAGCTTAAATTATAGATAACATTTTAACTTCAAAAATAAGCATAAAACTTCGAAATCAAGTTAATTTCATTACATATAATGGATTTTACCCAAACAGAAGTCTGAATGATCCAGAAACATTCAAATTCAAAATTTCTAAGAAATTCGAACGCAGTGGCGAATTCGGTTTCTTAGAAATCCACCATGCCTCTAATATTTTAAATTTTAAATTAAATCTGGGATGTGCCGCAGTCATCTAATGAATATCGACCCGATTTCGAAAGTTTTATGCTTATTTTTTAAGTTGAAATGTAACCTCTGATTTAAGCTTTTAGAGAATTTTTGAACTTTCATTCAAAGTTCTCTACTCGCT
Organism: Agrenia bidenticulata; assembly: GCA_034694785.1. NCBI lineage: Eukaryota > Metazoa > Arthropoda > Collembola > Entomobryomorpha > Isotomidae > Agrenia > Agrenia bidenticulata. Next base: position 59,322 of record JAQFYM010000413.1, read on the forward strand.
CGTGAATCAACCTGTACATCGAACTTAGCTGTTCACACATTACCATCTTCCAGTGCTCTAGTACTGTCTACTTGACTGGCATGATATTCCTCATCCTGTAGCAAAGGGTGAAAAAACGTGTAAACTAAATCGGAATGAGATATTTCATCCGCTAGTTGAAACAAAGAATCCAGAAAAGCTTGTAATTGCGCGTTTCTTTTTTCCGCGACTTGCTTAACGTGTGATCTTCCTAATCCTGAACTTCTAGGAAGGGCCTTCAACGATCTAACTGCCATTGGAAAGTTCATGCAAAGCTTTGTATATAGTTCCAGAAATTGCTTGTAAGATCGCTTCACATACGATGGCTGGGTGTGTTCTCTCCTTTTTACCTAAAAACAAGTCATCAATTTTGTATAATTAATTCGCACTATTTTCTTACTGTTCAAATAACTAAACAAACCTTTACTGTGTAGGAATAATATTTTTCTGGGTCGTATATTTTCTTGAAACTCACTATTGTTGCAAACTCAATCCGCCCTTCAGTGTCCATACTAATAATTCACAGGAATTATTGATTAGGTTTTTTTTAATAAGCGAAACAGTTGAACTTTTTGTGTCTTTACCTGTACAACTTTGGAATAAAAGACAAGGTCGTAGGGTTGTCTGTAGTTGTATCAGAGGCGAATCGCAACTGTGCCAGACTGTGGATGAAGAAGTTTACAGGTGTAAACCAGTTTCTATTTTTTTTAACATTAGAGTTAGATAAATTTGGATCATTCAAAGTTGAAATATGGTTAAATTTTATCCCACCCACGGACAAGAGATATTTACCTCAATGAATCTTCAATAAAACGAGTAAATCGGGCTGCTGCTTCTACGTTAGAACAGTCAGGGAGAAGAGCGTTTTGAATATAAGCCACTGATTTTATATCGACTCCAGGAATACCAGCAGTGGCCATCATGGCAAATAGGTTCATGAGCACATCCCCATTCTGTCTCACGATCTTAAATGCTTGACAGCATAGTTCCACAAACTGATGGAACCTTTGCGAAATCTTTTCTCCATCATTTATAACATACAGCATATCCGATGTAAGGACAAACGGAGCTCGATCCCTCTTGAAATTTCCAAACATTTGAGCATCTCCAAGAAATTTCCCAAAGTCGATATGAAACAAGTGTCCCTTAGTGGTTAACATAATGTTGTCGTTGTGACGGTCGCAAATTCCAAGGACATATGTTAGAACACAATAGGCAGCACATGACCGAGTGAAATTTTCTACAGCGCGTCTGTAATCCAAAGTTGACGGATTCATCTTTCCAAGCCATTCAAAAATTGGACGGTTTCTAAAGGCCCCCGTAACTCCATACTCTGCTTGAATTTTACATAGTGTTTCTGCGTTGCATACTATTTCTACGACTCCTGTAAAAAACATTTTCCATTTATTTCGAATCATCAATCACTTTATACATTATAATTCAGCAAACAATGCGATATCAGATCAAACTTAATTATTAATAAATTAACCTTGCTTGTGACCAGTAGGAACACATGAAAATGTAACTACTCGCAAATCCAGTCCATCCTTGAGCCACCATCCTTCAATCATTCGAATAACTTGGATTGTTAGCATGTCTTGACGTATATCATCTCCTTGCTGTCAAGTAAACCGAAAAATTTATTGATCAGATGTAATCGCAACCAAACTGAACACATCTCTAGATCCTATACTACCAAACTACCAATAAACTTATTCAAATTAAACATTATTTAAAATTAATTAAGTTTACACACAATTACCGTTAATTTTTACTTACTTTATAAAGAACTGAAATGACACCTCCTTCAGGAAGTGCACTTTTGAAATTTATTTTCAATGGAACAGATGCTGAATTAAAGCAAATGCAGTTGTCCACATCAAGGGATGTTACGGTATAAGCTGGAGAAAGTGGAAGTGAATAAATTGTAGAACCTCCAAACAGTTGGATATCCATTCGCTTAAGCTCAGAAATCATAATCGAGGTTCGTTGAGACGTTGGTGCCAATTTCACAGCTGTGGCTACTTCACTCAAACCCTAAGGTTGTAAATGAATAACATTTAAACATTCAACACATAATGGTATGTGACATGGTTTAATATTTAAAATAATAGGTAGTAATCTAGTAACTCTTTCTTTGCTAAGCCAATATTTTGCAATAATTTACTAACCTGCATCAATTTGTATTCATAAATTAGAGCTGATTTCCACTTGTGATACGAAATAGCTAATAGTGAGTTTAACATGAGTTCTAATCTCCTTCTTCTTGGATCAAATAGACCTTCAGTGGTTAACATTTCTGGTGGAGGGGATACATCAGTTTCAGCTAGCCATTTACCAAGTCCTACTTCTGATGCTAAGCTCCAAAATAGGGAATGGGTAACTTCAAAACGAGACAATGCTTTCTTCAGCAAGAATTCTGCTAATGGGGAAAGATCAAAAGTCTCATATGAAAGAGCTTCAACTAATTGTGGTAGAACAGCTATTAAATCTGCATCTGACATGCCAGTCATCCAATTTATGGCAGTTTTTCGAACTTTTGCATCAGGAAAACTATAATATAATATATAGAGTTTCAAAACTATAAAAAATAATATTGATTTTGAAGTTACAAAATTACCAAGGTAGTAGAAGTTGTAATGCATTTGTAGAATGAAGAGGAGACCAGTTGTCCATCATTACATGAAGCTCACCAAGACTTGCAAAGTCCCAAAGCTGAGCTGAAAGTAATACCTTCGGTAGAGCAGAAGGGTAGTCATGCAAATAATGACGTTTCTCCCATAAAACTTCCCTCTCTTCGGCAGGAAATTTGGTAAAAGTTGTGTTTTCAATTATTTCTTTTAGTAATGCTTGTGTATTACTGTCAAGAGATTGCAGGTCTCTGGTAACATTAACAGTTGATGGGATTTCTGGAAACCTGAAGTCTCGACCAAAGTCTGGAAATTCAATTGCTGGAATTTAAAATATCTAAATTAATACACATTGTATACTTACACGAATGTTTCATTGTGATAGTTATCTTATCACACTACTGTCGTTAGATTAAAAGATTTTTTTTGAAGTACTTATTAACGGTACGTTGAGATCGTAGGAAAATGCGGAATTCGGAGCAGGTCCCAAGCGTTTTTGTGGCATTTCTACAGGCCACAATGGAAGAAGCTGATTTCCTCGGATGAGATAGCTAAAATTAAAAAATATAATCAACTTTTCAAACAGTAAATCATTTAGGTATCTGGTTAATGTTACGATTGAAAAAGATTATAAATCAGGGCAATTATGCTCATAAAATATTATTCATTTAATTCTGATTAAATACTTAATTTAGGTACTACTTACCCTTGGAAGTCGAAACACTGCATACTGGCCCAACCTAATTCAACGGTTTCTTTGTTTTCGGACGTTTCTTCAAATTTTCTTCCATAAACTGAGAATACTACCCGACATTCCCGTGGTAAAATGCATATGGGAAGGTGCTCGAAATTAACCCAAGCATCAATAATCACTGAGCTGAAAAACAAACTGTCATCCATTTTTGTTGGGATAGATATAGGAGAAGATTCTTTTCCCATCCATCTTGTTCCATGAAATACTTCAACGGTTACAAAGAAATCTGTATATGTTGACAACCACTCGGGCTTAATTCGATGAAGTGAATTTACGCGAATTAGGAATGGGTCAAGCATTTCAGACATAACTTTGGATCCTGCAACGCAAATATTTATATAAGTACATATTAAACTTTAAATTGATGAAATAAAATGATCTAGTGTGAACAGTCCTACCCGCTGAAGAATCTAAACCCGAAGACTCCAATGGTGACTTCATTTGAAAACTAACAGGAAATGATTTGGAATACATTTCAATAAGCATTCTCACTGAGTCTATTACATTGTCTTTGGTACGCAAAACAGTATCTTTAAGCGTTTCTTCAGAACTTTTGTTTTCATTTAATATCTCAACATATGAATGTCTCGCACTAAAATCCCCACCGATAATTGTTCGCCGATTGGATTGTGGAGTTTCAACAGATCCCTTCTGAACTTCTTTGTTCCAGCCTTCACACGCGACTGTAAAAGCTACCAGGCTTCGCCTTATTTCAACAGTCTGAATTTCTCCTAATAAAACGCACACACCTTTTACAGTTTGAATCAACGGAGTTGGATTCACTATATTTTTCAGACTTGATTGAGTTTCATTAAACTTTTCATTGATTTTATCTGATTCACGGTCAATAACTTCAAGAAATCTTGATATATCAGAAAAAGTAATCACTTTAGAATGGCACAAAGGCAGAATATCTTCAGGTAATATTGAAGCTTCAGCTGAGTCATCAAAACGCTGGAAAGCAAGTAGAAATTTTTAACACACATGTGCTTTTCAGCGTAAAACGTCATGTTATAGTCGCATACCGTTCGAGCCCACGATATCTTCCCAAGAGACGATCTATGAACCAGCACTAATCGTACGTCTTCATCTAATTTAATGCACTCTTGGACATAACGGAATTCTATTAAAGGGTGCTCAGGATCAAAGTATTCATCTAGACCCTTCACCCTCAATATATAATCTCCAGATTCTAAGATCTCCATTCTCGTCAAACTCTGTTCCATGACTAACTGGACGGGGGCTGATACTAAATCGTACAAGTTAAATTATTTATTACATTAAAATGCTTACACATGACTTCGTTGCAATATAGGTATTGTTGTTGAACATACCATCGGATGTAAATGTAACTGGATCCGTAGTAAAGTTTTCATTCCATACAATAATTTTGAGACTAAGGCCTCCTTTCCAACACTCTGTGGAGCCTTTAGCGGATTGAATATAATGCTGAGAGCTTTCGGAACCCATTAATCTTAAAGAAACTATAAAGATTGGGTGTATTAGATATCATTTACATTAAATATTAACTGAGCAGTTATCAAAAGGGAATTACGTTTTAAGTGTTGTAGCATATCGACAAAGGCAAGAAGTTCTCCATCAATTTGAGCAATTTTTTTCAGGCTTGTAATGTTTTCATATAATTTTCCTCTTCTTTTCATCTATAATTAAAAATTAAATTCAGGTGAATCATTAAATTTAAGCTTTTTCAATTGGTTTTTGAATTTCTTCAAATATTTAAGGGTACTTTAAAATTACCTGATAACTAGAGCCTCTTTTTTCAGCTTCTTTTACTGATCTTACCGAGTGTCCTGGGACATGAAAAGTAGATTGAGGGGCATTCCTTGGTGCGGGTAAAGGTTTCAGCGTTGCTGGACTTGCTGCTGGTTGTACAATGTCATAAGGATTCCAATTATACGAGGAATCGGAGGATATTGAAACTGCATAAAAGTAATCATACTGATTGTAAGCGTCATATAAAATAGATTGGTTCCTCGACTCTGAATTAAGGTCCAATGTGTCATAAAGGCCACTTGAAGGAGGTGGTAAAGTTGGATATAACGATATATCAGACTTCCATCCATAATTAGAGGTACTTTTTTCATTACTAGTTGATGCCAGGGATTCAGCACCAGTTGACTTAGGGTCTCTAGCGTTTTCTTCCGGATCCACCAAACAAGAACTGTATTGTATCATGGGAACACTTGCATTGCGATGCACCTGGCTTTTGACATACGGCCTACTGAATAATGGATCAAAATGTTCTAAAACATTTTTTCCATCGTCTTGGCCCAAGTCAATTAAGTCTTCGGCTATTGTTTGTACTTCAGCAGCCATTGTAGCCAATGGTCCGTATAAGCTTCCATTTCTGCTCCCAGTTCCATTTCCTGAGTGAGCGGGAAGTAGTTGTTCAGAATCGCTGTCATCAATAGTATCTGAATGCTTTTTCAAATCTGTTGTAGCACTTGCTTCGAGTACGTTTAAAAAAATAGGTGTTTGGCAATTAAAATTCGAACGATTCGTAATATTTCCGTAGGTTCCATATGGAAATGACTGACTTCTTGATATTTCTTCCTGCGTCCCTAATTTTTTCGTGGATGTAGGTAGGACATGCACGGTTTCATTGTTTCCGAAAATATTTGAATCCACATCATTTAGATGTGGTGAAATAAAACCGATGGAAGGTGGACGACATCCTGGAACTCCAGTACTGTGAGCACCTTGAAAACGATCAATAACATAAACAAACAAATAAAAATGGTAATTTATTACATTAAAAAACTGTTTCAAAATCCATAAAATACCTGCTCTTCTCCAGTCAGATTCACTACCTCTGGGATCTTTGCCCCATCCGACTTTTTCACTCTCATACATCTGTAAACTAAGGCGTGTGGCTTCTTCAAGGTCCCTTAAGAATTGCGTTTCAGGGTCGTTAGCAGAACGACTCGACTCCCTATTCTTACTCATTGCTGCGGATGATTATTTATAATTTACTAAATCTACTGATCTATTATTCCCTAATTATTACTTCCTTCCGACTGATCAAATAATATTTCCTCTTTCGATTTTTACTCTAATTATTCTAATTATCCATCAATCAGTCTCGCTTTTTTACTCTTGACTTTCTCCTCAATATAATTATTAGGTGATGAATGTTTCCGTGAAAAATTGAAACATTTAGATGGACAGTATTATTGAGAACAGGAGTGAACCTTTCCCTTCACCTATAGTCGTATCCTTAATTGTTATTGATCTCCTATTCACTAAGATCATCAGCTCAACGCAAAATCATTTCGTCTATCTTTTTCTCCAGTCCCAAAGCCAAAGACGATCCTAATAGTTACATTAGTACTAACACCGTGCATTTATATGGAGACTTTCCATTGGATTGTGATCGGGAGCAAAGGTTACAGGTCAAGTTAAATATTGACTCAAATTGTGAATTGTTGATTCAGGCTTGAGATAAGCTTGAAAAAAGTGCTTGTCGTTGCACTGTGCAGTGGTAGTAATATTGTAGTAAAGGAATGAATAGTAACTCCTTGCAACTTGTGATTGTACTCAGCACTTGGTAAATTCTCCCTATTAAACCCTTATTGAATTAAAGAGCTTCTTTTTAAGCCCCTTCAGATTAAAATAGTAGAGAAAGTTAAGTTTGTTCAACGCTCAATAATGGGTTGGGACTGGACACTGGGACTGGGCAGTTGACTTAAACTCTTGAGAATGAAATAATTAGTGGGGTTTTTGAGGTTTCATCATGTGTTGGACTGAGTTGCAGTGTATATTAGTGAACAGTTCAAGTAGCCCACAGGGTTTATCCAAGACAGAGTAAAAAGAGGAGAAGAGGTGATGATGATAAATAATAATAATATCTTGAATTCAGTAAATAGCTGGCGGGAAGGGGAAAGGTGTCAAGTTTGTGGCCCGAGTTCTATTGGACGGAGAGCTTTCCCCTCGAAATAATAACATGTTCTGTAGTTTGACAGGAGGACACCGAAACTCCAAGGGATCCCCTTTTCTCTCTCTCTCTCACTTGATGAATCATCAGAAGAGACGAGGACTTGCTGCGGGTTCTTGCACTTCTCCAATCTACAATTTCTATCCACGTAAAAAGCAAGTTGGGGAAAAATAGGGATTTCCTCTAGTTTTTAATAAATAGGAAAGGGACAGAAGACTGAATGAGAGAGAGAGAGAGGTCCCCTGATGGATTTGTGTATTCTGGGCTTCTCTACACAGTATTTCTATTATATATTAGTCTGAGCTGAAAACATAACATCGTTTGTTCAAGATACGGCTCGTCGCCTCTCCTCTCTCACTCTCTCTGCAGGAACAAGAGCGAATACAGGGCCTAGACCATTCGGCCTTCTCTCTCTCAGGCATACAGTCCAATCTGGATTTCACTCTCCTCTCATTCCCTTTAGAGTAATTAGTTTTGTAGTCCGGACTCTCCGGACTTTTTTAGTACCATTCGAATATTCAAAGTGGGAGTTGAGTGTGCCGGAAGAAGTTTTAAGGGAGTAGAACGCTTCCCAGCGTCCACTCTGGCTCCAATCATCTCACCATCCTGTGTGTAGAAGATCAGGGGCTAATTTTTAGAGTTGACTCAATAGTCAGTGCGTCCCTTTGGTTACAGGAAGACTTCAGCAAGTGTACTTTTCCTCGATATTCGTATAAATCTATGTGATCTGAGGGACAGGGCCGCAGCGTTCCTCCTATAGGACAGTGGGCATCGTCTTTTTTCAAACTTCGGACTCAAGCGTCGGGATAAGAGGTTCGCATTTTTTTTTCAACTTATTTCATGCAGATGTGTGTATGTATGGAGGTGTATTTATTTGCATATGCTCAGGCTTCGATAGGTACGCGCGAGTCTGCCTGACTGCTTATGACTTAGCTGTCAAAATCTTAAAATGGGAAATGTGTTTATCGTTTTCATACTCGATAGTCAATACTTCGGTACTGTGTATTGGGAGAGGTCGGAGAGGATTTAAATCTCGTTCCAGTTTCCTCCCAAAAATTAGACTTTTCTGCAAAGATTTAATGAGACGTAGTTTCATCCTCCTGTGTGTCCTTAAAGTCCGCCTGTGTATGGAGCTTTTATTTGCATATCCATTATGTAGAGTCCGAGTCCAGATTAAGACATGATAATCCAGTCATATAGTTGGTATGACAACTCTAGAGTCGTAAATTAAGTCAGGTATCAAGGCATTAATTAGCATAGCATGGATCCATGGTGTCCTAAGCGTTTCCTCTAAGGTGAACTAACACATCGGTTGACAGTCTGTCTTCCTTCCTCAGCAAGGAATTGAAGAGATTTGCCCAAGAGTTTGTGTAGTGCAGTAGTATAGTACTAGTTGTCAATACAATGCTATGAATCATGATTTGAGCCAAGCAAAGAACAGGACCTTCTTCGTTTTCCATTCTATAGGCTTGTTAGTAGTGAGTGTTGATAGTTTATACTTTAGACAACTAGACAAGTCATTGATTTTGTTGCGAAAGCTAGAAAAAATAACAAGAAGAGAATATGTAACCGTAGCCATAGCATGTGCCTATGAATTTTGCAATATGCACTTCTGACAAACTTCTAACAGAGGTCTAGAAAGTGTGGAGCATAGACGTGCAACTAACTGCTAGAGTATACAGTTACAGTTAGCTTATAAGGTAGCTCATTGTACGTAAGGAAATTGAAGTTAGCCTTTTTTTTCAAAAGTATTTGAGGATTGAAGCATTCATTATACTTTTGTAAAATAAAAATTTAATAATGAATAAGGATCTTGTGAATAAATAAATAAAATCGGATATTTAAATTAATATTATTCACCAGCGTTGATGGATCTGAAAGTCAGGATGTAGCCCTCTCCTAATTACTCATTTGGTTGAGACTCAGAGGCTTAGCTAGTAACACCTTTACACTTTATTGCTCATCGTACATGTACACGTTTCATATTTTTGAGGTGGAAACAATCTTAGTCAAGAGTCGAGGTCGTTGTTTAGCCATTCTAAAGATAACATATAACATCTAAAGAATGTCGATAATTCACAAGTTATTGGAGTTTCTATGCAGAAAAAAACCCATAAAAGTGAGGTATTATATGAGACTGAGATTATTATGACTTTAGTTTAGAGTGAGGCAATAGTTTGATAGATTAGATTAGGAACTGTTGCAGTAGTAAGCAGTGGGGCAGTAGGCGGAAAGACTTGCTTGAATAAGGGAAAAAAATGATATCGGAAATAAAGTTTAGTAAGGGCTTGAGTCTCTTTGGGATCAACGAACAGAGAAAGTGAGAGTTATTTGATGCATTTAGAAGATATGACATGATGTAGTAAATTACACTACACAACATTACAACAACGCTAACTAAGCTGTAAGTTGTTGTTAGTTTTTTTTCTCTTATATTTTGTCTGCAATGGATGGGAAAGGATTGAGCTTTTGCTAGCCAATGTATTTTGCACTGTATTTTGTACTCTATAGGCCCCTAGGGGGTACAAACTGGGTCATGAACAATAAGCGAAAGTTTTGCTGAATGCTGCCTTTGCACGATTTGCATCGATTTCACCTTTATCGCTTTACAGAAATAGAGTTTTGAGCTTCAGACACTATGTAAATCCCATCACATCTCGGACATAGGGAGATTACGTATCTCTCTCCTTAGTCTCTTAGGTAATCATTGTTTAGTCATACATTCTTGCATCTCTAGTCACTTCAACTGTGGTTGTGTGTCGTGATAGATAGACACCAACTGATTTTTTTATCTCAATCATGAACTCATCAAAGAAACCTAACAGGTTTTAATCATTGGGTTGAGGAGAACACGCGAGGATTTTTCATCCCATTCTTATCGTAAGGAGAGTTTGTGTGTGCAGAGTTATGGGATAAGGAAGAGGTTTCATTGCATAAACTAAAAGGCTGGGTGGATCGACACAGCTCATCTCTGCTATGAAAATGTTATGATTTTATCATTGAACACCCTCGCCGTTCAGAAAGTGTGTGTGATATATATTTGTGGTGTGTGGAGTCTTGTGCATAATGATAATAGTTGTCAGTAGTACGGATATAGAGAGATAAGTAGAGTAAACTATTGTGGAATGTTGAGTGTAGAGTCGAGCGGTGTGAATGAATGAAACAATATGGATTATTACTATGGCAGTTGGCACTAGAGAGAAAATTGCATGTAATTAGATGCAGTCTCTTGTTCAGATTATGTACAACTTTTTTTTATATATAAATACTCAAGCTTAGGCATGATTATCTCCTTGATTGAAGCAATTTGTATGAGTATTTATAGTACAGCTTCACAGTTTCACTTTACCATTTAAATTTATCCTTCCGGTTTTGTTGGAATGATTGGGAATGTCAATGGACTTGTGGTGGTAGAAACTATAAAGTCTACAAGTCTACAGAATTAGAAAATAATGTTCTTCATAGCATAAAATGTTTTAGTTTAGTATTGTTAGGGTGGCATAAGGTCTAATACAGTATTTATGCATGGTACTTCCATGGATTTGTTTTCAAAATCTGAGAATCTGAAAACCACGGATTTGAGCTGAACGTGGAGCTTCAGAGTTTGTAAAGTAGCAGAATGAATAGGATTATAAAGGATTCGAGAATTCTCATTGACTTTGATTCAAAAAGTCTTTATGTGTGTACGTTCCGATGTGTTTTTAAGTCTCAAAAGTTTCATACTATATTGAAAATTGGAATTTCGATTGTTCCGAATTTTTTACATCGTATCGGGAAGTATAATTTAGGGGTACCTTGGCAGATATTAATCATATTAAGCGATAAAGTAGGAACTTTTCCGTCTGTCCGTCCGTCCGTCATCACGATAACTCTCGATAGGGTTGACCTAGAATTCTGAAATTTGGTACACACCACCACTGG